>VZRE01008110.1:0-65869 GCA_013396775.1 Cephalopterus ornatus
TGAGCCTTCAGTCGCCTTAGGTTGAATAGTCGCCTTAGGTTGAATATATATTATATATAGTATACAGGATATTCTGTGTATTATTATTATATAATACATTATATATATAATTATATAATACATCTACATTATTATATAATACATATATTCAACATTATATAAAAACAGGTAGATTAAAAGAAGCAAGAAAATAAAAATACCTGATGTTGAAATAAAAAGTCATATCTGATAAGGAAACAAAAATAATTTGCCTTTCGGGATCTGGCATTCCACTACTTTGTCATCTTGCTGACATCATTCTTTGATTTTTTTATTCTATGAACTGGCCATTTTTTTTTTGTCAAAACCCTATTAATATACACCAAAGAACAGTACCTTCAAAGCCAGTTGTATCTTTTCAAAGTGAGGCATCTGGAATCCTAACAAACAGCTTTAATTCGTCTGTGGAGATTATCTATTTAGGTGACGCAGATCAACAAAATCTCTGCTCATTTAGAAGGATTAATAGAGTCAACAACTGGAACAACAGCTTGGCAAAATTTCCAAGTACATAGTCAAAGAAGATTAGTGTGGTGTTTGTCTAGTATTATTGCCTTAATAACAACTAGTCCCCAAAACCAAACAGATACATGAAGGAAACAGGGGACATGAAGGAAACGCAGAGAGGTGCTCCCATGGAGATGGAAGATTCCCCTCTGCTCCCAGGGTGGCTTTCCATGGGACTGGTTTGAGCCCTGTGCCACTGCATTCATACGGCCCATGTGAAAAGCAGATGCTTAATTTTGTCATATTCCAGGCAGGAGATAAACATTGGGAAACAGAGAATAAATACATAAACTGAGAAACAAAACAAACCCTCACTTTTGGAGTGACAGCTTTCTGAAATGGACAGCTACAACCTGAGGCAGAAGGAAAGGTCATGAACTAGAAAAGGGAGTGATCCATTGAAGCAACTGGAGCTTTTCCATTCTAGAGTAGATGAGCAGCTGTTCTTGCACTGTCAAGAATCCCACTGTATCAAACAGGGTACAAAAAAAATATCAAAACTTCTGTGCATTTGTGTTGCTTTAGTCATGTTTGTGTGGTTCTGCTTTGCTCACTGCTCACTCATTAAGTTTAGTTTTGGGGGTTTTTTTGTCTGCATTGAATGTATTTTGTTAGTTTCTCATCCGAAATCACACTAGTGATAGCAGAATAAAACCTGAATCTGCTTTGTTGTGGAGATATTTATACTTAAGAAGTTTGTGATTTTGTATTCAAGAGAAAGAGAACATTTTCTGTTATGACTTTTAGAAGAGAGCTGCAGTAATAGCAGATCCCAAAGTCAATACTAAAGGATTTTTGCTCTTCTTAAGTTTGGAGGTTACATCCCATGTGAGTAAATACAGCATGACTTCTCTGTTTAAGAAAAGATATTTTGCAAGTACAGCAGGATTCTTCCAACAAAGGCCATAGATGTAGTAAAATAAATATTTTTTTCTAGTAATAATTATCCATCCCTTTAATTTCTCTTTCTAATTGTCAATACTACTCTCACAGTTGCCATGCTAAAAAAGTACAGTTTGCAGCTACAGAAGGCAGACAGAGCAACTGACTTGTCCAAAGTGAAACGAAGTTCCAGATGCTGGTATCAATTATATAAGTCTGGAACAGATGCACCCAGATGCCAGAGTAAGACCTGACAACCCTAGTTAAGCCGTGGCTTTTCAAGATGTACATTGGAGTGACTCAGCTGTGTTTACAGTGATTGTGCTGAATGCAAGATCTGATCTCAAGTCGTTTCCTTTCCATCCTGACTAAATGTTTCTTTTCTGTCTCCATTTTTAACTGCATATTAATAAAGAAAATCTTACATAAAAAGAAAAAAAAATATAGAGAAGGTGATTTTCTTTCACAAAGAGGAAAATAAATAGAAAGTATGGAGTCACTTTAACTCCAAAATCAAAGGGTTGCTAACAATAAGCAATCAGTAAGAAACATTTCACTCCTAGAGCCCTTTAATCTACCAGAGCATTTTCAGTTTCCATCACCTGATTGGAAGCAAGACTGGAGACTGAGAAAACAGTTCAGACTTTATTCTGAAGGCTTTGGAAACTTTTTTAAGTGTTTCTAATGTTTCAAGTTAGAAGTCAGAGCACACGGAATCTGTCTTACCCTCAGATTTCCAGATACACTAGAAGTCAAAAGACACTCACTTTTAGTTCAATGGTACTTACTTCGAAAAAATGTACTTGATCGTGGGTACTTCAATAAGTGGATAAGTTTTTTAATGAATTCAACTGTGGTTGTTTTGGGGACAAACCATTAATGTTATGCTCTTACAGCTTTTTTTTAGCTTATAATGATAGAAGTTCTTAAGAAAAATATCAAAAATCAAAGTAGTTATACCAGAATTTAAAACTCCACCTAGAGCCCAAGGTCCCACGGTAGTCACTGTGTATCTGAGATTCAATTCAGTTGCCTAAAACACTCTAAGTTTGTGTCTAAAGGTTACATTTTACCTCCAGGGCAAAGAAATTATAGTTCTCTAACAGTTTCTTGTTGGTAGCTCATTTTGTGCTGGTTTTGCTAGCAATACAGTGATTCCTTCTTTTTCCTTTTTTTTTTTAATATTCAGAAAATTTGAGTCTACTCTAGCTCTTTCATCGTATCTGTGAATCCCACAAGAAAGTTTTGGAAATCCAAAAGTATCTCAGATTGTGTTAGGCTTTTGCAACAGACCTGACTCCCAAAGGTCCAGTGGTGTGTTTAGCAGCCATGTGCTGATATCTCACATATGGTTGTTCTGGCAGGCTTCACTGACTGGATTGGCTGGAATGCCATGATCTATGAGATCTTAGACATCTAGCTTATATAGACAGCTAAATATAGGTGTTTCATCTTGAAATGACTCCACACAAAGGGACCAATCAGTCATTGCTAAGTGACAAGTTCATCATCATGTGTTGTGCATGATTTAAGGTCACCACTTTTTTTTTTTTTTTTTAAATAATGTCCCTCAATCTAATTAAAAATATGGTGAATGTGGAAATGGAAAGAAACAATTTAAAGGAGTAACCCATACTTTTCCTAATTTTCACTGTATATCTCAGTGCCTAAATCCATAAAATAAAGGGAATTAAAATAAGTTGACACAGTCATATATATAAAGGCCATTTTGTTGTTATATCTACTTTCTAAAGACAAAATAGTGAAGAAGACACTGGATATGAGCTGCGGAGAAAGGAAAACAGAAATGCTACTACCACTCGTTGAGGAGACGGGAAAGAGAAAGAAGAGAGGGAAAGGAACTGTGGCAGACATTTTGTCACAGTTCATACATCCATGACTTGTTCGTGCACACTAGTAACAAGAATAAGCAACAAACATACAACTGGATGAAGACTGAGACACACGGATCCGAAACCACTAGCCTGGCAATGTGGAGATGCTGAGGAGCACAACACTTGATGGCTTTGGAGAGTGATCTTTGTCTCACTGGAATCATTAGCTGACAATTACACTTGTATGATTAAAAACTAATCAACAAGAACACAAAGGCCCAGTGAAGATCAGCAGAACAATTGCCAGACTGAGGATCTCTGAAAGGCCTACTTGGGAGTATCCAAGGAGAAGAGTGGGAACACTGTCCCCAGTGGGAAGCCCACCAAGAACTAAGGACCCTAGAGCACCTTGCAGGCTTCTTTACACCTCCCTCTCAGAACACCTTGCAGACTGATGTAGTTACTGCATGCACAGGTTAGAGGCCTCACTACGGGGTACCAGGAGAAGCAGTACTTGAGGATTATATAAAACTTATTATGGGGTATTTTAAGAGAATTGTGACAATGTGTGAAATATTATAAGATGTTTAGGGGAGGAACGAAAGCGGGCAAGGGAGCTGTCAAGATGGATTATGACAGAACAAGCAGGAAAGAACTGAGAGAAAAGTCAATAAAACAAACTGGTCAGGTATAATTGTCTTTTGTTGTTACACTTGTCAGACTGAGACCAGTACTTCATAACTGCAGTTTGCATTGTCTTTTCATTGAATTCTCTTTCTACTTATCTTCTGTATGGGTATGTCCTCCATTCTGAGTGTGTATGTGTGAAAACTGATGAAATTCAAACTGAATTCAGCAGCAAGTAGGGTAAAAAGTACCACTTACAGAGTACTTTTTTACAGTAAAGAGACCAGCTACTGGAGCACAACTACAGATCCCTGGGGCTTGTATGTCTGAGTAGCAGCAGCTGGGAGGACCAGGACTTGGGGAGAAGCTTCTGGGTAGCCTGAACATCTAAGGCTCACCATTGGAGTGATTAATATTTTGTATGCATATATATATATATTTTTTTTTTCTCCACCACTGAATTTCCATCCCAATAGCCAGAAATCAAGAACAGGATCAGGCCATCCACACTATTGCTGTTTGTGTGAGTGCTGTGTGCATTTCTGTGGGTGCTAGCAGTGCACTGCTGTCTGTGCTGATCCAGGTGGCCAGCTCTGCACGTTTGTGTGGGTCCATGCATGTGTGTGTCTTGTGAATATATACTCAGCCTTGCTACTGGCTGGACCTTGGGGCACAGCCACAGCAACCTCACATCCATCAGGCTACTGCTTTCAACTGACTCAAACAAGAAATATGCTTGTCATTGTGCAGGAAGGTGGGACAATCCTTCAGCTGAGAGAATATGACACTGTCAGCTGAGATCAACAGAACTGATAATTCACCCACGAAAATGTATTCTTCTATTACAGTTTTTCACACTTGAAATGAGGAAGCTGTCAGCTGATTTTTTTGAAGGCAGAGCTGCTTAGCTTAGCTTTTAATATTGGTCCTATATGGCTTTCTGTAAAAAAAAATTAAAAAAGAAAAGTTTGGAGGAACAATGGCGGTATTTCAATTAACTTGAGTTTGGAATACCCAAAAATAATGGAGCATTATTGTATGGAAGCCTACAGCTGTGTCCTTATTCTTGATATGAATATATCATAACAATAGTAATGGCCTTGGATTCATATAAAATATTGTATGTTGCCACTTATAAATAAGAGTGCAAAAGCGGGCTGTAATGTGATTCACACTGATTCTTTAATATAAAGATATTGCATTTTTGGAAGGAGAGATACATTTTGCATATCGGTCTTGAGAGAAAGAAGCTATGCCTGTTGGCACTGCTGCTGTAGCTCACAATTTTTCAATATGTCTGAGGAAATGGTGCTCTGCAGGAAACAACATTGTGAAGCCAAACAATTGTGGAAGCCCACAAAAAATGTGTGTCTGTAGTGTAAGTACTGGAAAGGAATCATTCCCTCACAGGAATTATTTATTGCTCTGGTCCAGCTGGCTTTCACGGGTAATGCGTTAGCATTCAAACAAGTTGAAAAGTACATGGGTAATTTATGACACCAAAGGTATTGTAGCTTGGAAGGTCAAAGCCATATAAATTGGCAAAACATAGAAACAGTCTTGAAGAAATTGCCATTCACTCTTTGGTGTTAAAAGAAAAAAGAAAAAAAGCCTTAAAGGCTCCAGGTCATGACATCAAATCCCGTGTTACTTCAAATAACCATGTAATAAAGATCTCAAAAATTGACCTTACTTGCCTTAAAAGAAAGTTAAACATTCTTTTTCTCCTGCAATGTGTGATACAACTTGGTTCACACGATTAATTGGATTATGATTAAAAATAATCTAGTATTCAGAACTCCTCTAATTTTTGTCAAAAAATCACCCTTGGCATGTTTATTCTTGTGCCAGCATTGCCCACCAATATTCATGGGCATTTTTTGGTGGTTGCTGTTTCTTCTTCAACTATTAAAACCCCTTTCAGCTTTTTCTTTATCTTTTTTACCTAGAAAAACCAGAGCTGTTTGGTCCTTGGGTCTGCACAGGTCTGTACAGCCACGTACTGGCAGTGATTGAAAAGCTCTTCCCCACTCCACACTTCTTGTCCCAAATATTTTTTAAGCTAGTTCGTTTGCCACTGTTCTGCTCTCAGCCTCTCAGTCCTCCATTGCATCAACTGCAAGAGCAAAAAGCAACACCGTTCTGTTGAGTTGAGTTGTACCAGCTCAGTGTCCTACAGTGATTCAAATTTTTAACAGGAAGGGGCTGATTGTTTTTGAAACTTAAGTATGTTGTGATTCTAATAATGTGCTTAATCAAAATTAATGCAGGGAGAGAAAAACTTTCTTGCTTTTGACATGTATCCAGTATTTCAAGGTGTCTGCTGGTAAAGAGATGGTTTGGATGGGAGTCTGAAGAAAGACCTGAGGGTGAACGCCTGATAAATGGAGATAACTTTTTGAAAAAAAACCCCACAACCAAATTCCTGGCAACAAGAGGAGTTTCCCCAGATACAGTTTCCTGTGCTCATTTAAATGGAACTGATGTTCTGCAAGCCTCACTTTTTCCCTGATCTGGGACCTAAATGCGTTGTCAGAGAAGATTGGAACCTGACAACAGCAGTGACAGATTTATTCCATTTATTAGGCCAGTTGTCATTCTTGGGCAGCTTTCCCATTCTCAAGTTATCTTCAGGATACAAAATAACTAAGGTGGAAGAGAGCAATTTTTCTTCAGGATGGGTTATGGAGCTGAAATTTTTCACAATCATTTTGTTTGAAATGGATTAGTTTGCCCAATGCACTGATGGTTTTACTCTTCTTTCTTTATTAAGACCAAGAACCTGCAAGTATGGAGTTTAAGAAGTCCATTTCCCCTTGACAGCTTTACCGTTCCACAGAGAGTGAAGTGCTATCTTCATTTTCAGCTCTTAATGGTGTTGTGTGTTTGCTTCACTTTAAAGATAATAGTTTCCAAAGTGATTTTGGAATCAAGCAGTGAGGCAAACAGCCAACTGACAGCTATCAAGCAGCAAGCATCCTGTATGTGTTGAGATAGACCACGGGGTAAAATTTGGCTTCTTGGGTTGTAATATGAATTAGTCCTGCCGTATGATCTTATTGATAGGTTTATAAAACTAGCTTATAACAGGTTGTATTTTTGGTCCTCTGGAAGGCAGTTTTGAAATCCCACCAATCTGCTGGTAAGACCCAAAATGACGACAGATCTGCTACCACGCAACTGTACTGTGCAGTATTTGCCAGAGTAATCTGCACATTGTGGCACAGACACAACACCAGGTAGAGTGCTGCTCCCTCGAGGCGAGGTTCCCTGTGTGGGCACCTTGCAAATTCAAAGTTGGAGAGATTCATGGGCAAGTGCTGCCACTGCTGGCTTGCACTTAAAGGAAAACGTGCATGAAGTTCTCTTACAGGTAATGATAAGCTGACATTTGAGGTACAAACTCTTTTTTTTCGGTCCTTTCTCAGAAAAGGGCAGGAAGTGCTTAGAAAAGGGAGAAATGGAGAATATTAATATTATGAAATTATGTAACACATCCTGCTTAGCCTGAACGCTATGGCATAGTCATTACACTGAGATCCACACTTTATATCCCTATTTAGAGACTTCAGTAGCAGCTGCAATGAAATTGCATTGCAGCTGTCATGGCAACTTTCAGACAGAGTTCTGCATTGTGTGTCATTATAACTGCTATAGGGGATTTTCTTCTGTTTATAATTTACTCCCTTGGATGTTGCATTTCCATCCTTTATCCTCTTGCATAAATAAGTATGGAGATACATTACCAACTAATGAATTTTATCAGTATTAATAGTGAATCCTTTTTTTTTTTTAAATATTTGTTAGTTTTTGACAGTATGTATGTAATGACTGAGCACAGGACATGTGGTACTGTTTGTTTTGAACAGATAAGCAGATGAGCCTTTTTTCTGAATTATTACAAAAGTAAAATCAGCATTTAATTTCTTTTTTTTTTTCCTCCTTGTAAGACCTGCTTAATGTGTGCAATTTCACTATTTCTGCCAGAAAAAGTTCTGAGACTAATCAAGAGTGACATGAGATAATAAGCAATGAAAAATTCTTTCAAAATGTTCATTTCTACTTGGATTTACTTTACAGTGTTATCCACCTCACCTAATTATGAAATGGTTTAGATTAGAAAATTCAAAGAGAAAAACATACTTTATCTCTGGAGCTGGCTATGGAAACAGAGATTAACATCAGTCCCTTGAAAAAAATCCTAGAAATTCAATTCAAATTTGATAGAAAATGATTTCCATTTCATAGGGCTTTTTAAATAAACGTGTAGAATTTTACAGTAAGAGTATTTAAAATTCCGTATGGATTCCAAATCCTCCTCTCACACCCTGACCTTGCATATACACACACACAAACACACACACATAGATTTTTTTTGCAGGTTCATTTTACAAAACTAAACAGAATTTCCCTTAAGGCCCCACCACCCCATGTAGGTTTAATTTAGTTTTTAAAACCACTCCAGACCTGTCTTTATTCCTCCCTGAGTCTGAGGACTTCTCATGTCTCCCATCCCACTCATCCCTATGCAAGATTCTCTCACACACTGTCAGTTTTATCTATTTTATTTTTCATATACGGCACTGTGTTACATGGATAAATTAGCAGAAACACTGATTTTAGACAACCTTTGATAACATAAAGGGGGTTGCAGCTGAAAGGTTTTTTCTATAAGATCCCCAAGGCTTAGAAAAATCCATTTTTATCTGGCTGTCAGACATTTTCCAGATCTACTACCCCAAGACATCAATACCTCAAACACTTCCTGTTTGTACCATGCAATTCAGTTTCTGTTGGAGTAGAAGGGTGTGGCTCTGGGTGTCTTTCAAAAAAAACCCAGTTACCCTCATTTTGTTCTGCTAATTTCATGTGATTGGCAGCATCTTCACAGCCTGATAAGAGCACACTGCACCAATATGAAGGAAACTATAAAGTATAGCTGAGCTGGTCCTTTGTTAAGGGACTGAACTTTGTCTAATTTTCTATTTTCACTTCTTCTAAATTAGGAACAATTTAAAAAGAATTAAATAGTTATTTAAGCAATTAAAAGCTACATTCCTTGAAGCTTCTATCTTCAGATGGAAAGCAGAAGCATGGAAACGTACCAGTGAGGTGCAATTCTCTGCATTTGTTTACTTTTCTTGCCTACTTTCACCCAGGCCAAACATCGCACACAAAGGTGGGTAATGGAGAAGGTACAGATACGCCAGTTCTTCACTTTCTCAGCTTTCTTTACCTTTCTTTTCCTTCTTCACCTAGGGGTGACCTAGGTGATATTTGAGAAAAGGGTTGGGCGATCTGTACACACAGCTCACTCCAAAGGGTTTTGAACGAGACTGTTTTCTGAACTCCCGAAAGAGGGTTGTGGTGAGGTGGGGATTGGTCTCTTCTCCCAGCCAACTAGAGAGAGGACGCAGCCTCAAGTTTCACCAGGGGAGGTTCAATTTGGACATAGGAAAAATTTCTTCCCTGAAGGAGTGATTAAGCATTGGAACAGGCTGCCCAGGGAGGTGGTGGAGTCACCATGTCTGGAGGTGTTCAAAAAACAAGTAAACGTGTCACTTTGCATACGTTCAGTAGGCATGGTGGTATTTGGTTGGATGTTGGACTTGAGCATCCTGGAATTCTTTCCCAATCTTAATGTTTCTATGATTCTGTGATTCCCTGAATGATGCTGTTATTGAGAAATTACACCAAATATTTGGGTGTTTTTGGGCTAACACCAAAGGTTCAGGAACAGCTGGAATAGCTCAGAAGAGAGAATTCGGAGCTGTCTGTTGGCATAGGCAAAGTGTGGTAAATATAAAGCAGATTTAAAATAAAAGTTCTTTGCTTATTCTGTAGTAATTCTCAGCTCCTCCAGGAGGAGCTTGTGTGCAAGCTACAGACCAGATTTTCAGTGGGAAAACATCTCCTCTGCATTATCTGTGTTTAGTACAACATTCAACCTCACATGATTCTTAATAGCTTAAAAGCTTCCGTTTGGCATAGCTAAATGAGCATCCAGTGTAGATAAATTTTAAACAACGTGTAGTAGACTTCTGAACTTAAATATTCTTATTTTTTAATCCAATATCCCAAGACTTAGCCTTAAGTGCATAACTCCTGTGGTGCTGAAAGAGCAGACCACAGGTTTGGTTACACAGCTGTCAGCCACCAACTTCGAAAAGAATCATCTATTGAAATCAGATTTTTGCACTGGGGATGTATGTATATTATGTTACCAATTAAGATACACTGAAAATAATTCTGGTTTTAATATGCCCAAAAGATATTTAAAAAATAAGGAAAAGACTGCTACATTATGTTGCTAGCATCACGTAAGTGATTTATATGAGCATTTGAGAGTTTGTGTGTGAGCAGCAGTCTCAAGCATACAGTCACTGATCAAACGTTTTTATTCATTCAACCAGATTTACAAAATAACCACTAACTCCTTCCATATAGGCCAATAGTCACATCTTTCACTCAAAATGATTGCTAAGAATAATTTTTCTACTCTGACAGAAGAAAAACTTGAGAAGTGTTTATTTATTCTCCCAGTCTGGTAGCATGTGGTGTCCACGAGAGCTGACTCACCTAGCAAAAGCTTTTAAGTGAAAGTTTGAAGGAGAACAGTTTTATTTAATTCAGCACTTTTCCATGGAAATTTCATTCTCCTCTGACCCCCTTCTCAGCAGACAGGTTTGTTGAAACTTTGTAGGGAAATTCAGCCTGAGGCAGACACCTGGTGTTCGAACTGCACGTGTCCAGTTATAGTTTGGACAGGTAATGTGACTGTAAGGAGAATTTCAAAGTAGAAAACATAAGGCAAATTTATAAACTGTACCACTGGCACTAACTGTAGTCTGCAGATAGTTAAAAGTCTGGAACTCAAAAACACGTATCGTAAGTCTTTACGTTTGCATGGTTAGTAAAATCCATGCCTTCAAACGGCTGATCTCAGCATTAATTTTTAATAATCAAATCAAATATAATAGACCAAAGAGTTGGATCGCTACTGTTCGACTGTCGTCCACTAGTAAATCTGAAGGACTTTTGGTATTTTTCCGAGACATCAGTAGTTCCAGAATGTAAGCATTATGAATATCTTGATGCTGGTTGCACAGAAAACACATTACACTTTTCCCTACTAATACTTTTTCCCATGTAAGGAATTTCAATGTCAGATGCTGAGCTGCCCTAAAGAATTACCAGTGAAGAGAAAGAGCTGTGAAATGTGTAAGTTGTTGTCAACTCTGCAGAAGTTTGAGAACTTATCTACTGGAAAGGAAAAGTTATGCCATCAGAAGTATACATGGCAAAGGAAAAGTTATGCCATCAGAAGTATGGGCTACACGTCATCTCATATGTATTAAAGTGTGAACTGGTGCCAGTTCCTTGTTGTTTGATAAAAGTGCTCAAATTATGAAAATTCCCTTTTTGCTTTATTTTTTTTTAAACTTGAATATTATATATGTTTTCTAACTATAAGTTTAGTGGCTAGAACTCATGAGGGAAAGCAGTAACCAAACACTTGGTTGATATGCAGCATATGCAATTCAAAGTAGGATTCCTAGGGAGTTTAAACTTTTTTCAATATTTTTTTGTGTGGTCAAGAAAAATAATCATCCTCATCATTTAAAGAAACCTGAAAAAATAGCTTCACAAAGATCTCGAGAAGCCACTGAGAACCATGGAAGCTACTGAATACAACATTTACTGAAAAATAGGACAAGGTTGATTCAGGCAGTCAAGCTGAGACTCATCATATATGACTTTTTCAGTACCTTAGCCTTAATTTAAAAGCCCTATGTCCCCTACTTTAAACTGAGGTGTGCCTCATAGCAGTATGGAGTTTCAAAAGGACCTAATATATACTGAGAAGCTTGTATGAAACTTAGAGTAGGAAGGTAGGGCTTTGACTGATTAGAAAGAAAGTCAAGAAAAAAATCCAAAACCCCAACTGAATCCGCACATAAAACTGAAGAATTCCAAGAATTATACTTTAGAAAATATATCTTCTGTTCTAAAGAAAATTGGAGTGTTTTTTCCTTGTTTTTTTTTTCTTTTGTCCTCTCTTTTTTAATTTGCCCACAGAATAAATACATTTTTATTTCTTCAGTATACTGGAGTTTATTGTAAGGGCTAGAATCCAAAATCTGTATCCCAGATAGATGTTTGATGTAAATTTGTGTGTACTTGGTGTAATCATTCTGTAGGAGTTTGAGTCTGTTGAACTCTCTTGGCATAGATATTGATTTTGGCGAAGAACAGAAAGTCTTTACTGCTTTTCCCTGACAATGTGAATACTTTTCTCCCTTCACAATGAGAACTAGTCCAGATGTCCAACCATACCTAAGTCACTAATGTACCTTTGGATAACTCACTCAAAGAGGAGTTATTGGCACTCAAGAATCTAATTCAAAACCCCTGGAAATTAATAGAAAAGCTTCTTCTGATTTAACTTGAATCCTGATCCAACATAAGTTAATGGGCCAACTCATGCAAGTGACTGTTACAGGATTAGACCTTGTAGGAGTATTTATTGTTTATTATAAATGCAGTGTAAATAGATCTATTTTTGTTGCCTTACAAGAAAGATGAAGGCAGTAAAAGGATTATTTTTAAGTCTTGCCAAAAATTGTAGAAGCAACCTTCTCTGATGTTACAGAAAATTCAAAACTTAATTACATCCAGTCCAAATACAGCCTAATTCCTATTAAGAAATATTTGTTTCCAACGAATAGACAAACCATTGTTTGTGAAATATTTATTACTTATTTATACTTTTTGAAAATTACAGCTGCATTAACTTTGCCTTTATTTGAATTCCTTTATGTTTACTGTTATCCTATTGTTCTAGCTTCCCAGACCATTTTTATTTAAACAGTCAGACGTTATGGCTAGATGTGTACTAGTTAGGGCAAGAGAATATTCCTGGTTATAGATCTAAAATATTAAAAAGTGCAGTACTGATCTGAGCAAGCTAGACCAATGGGGCATGGCTTGGAAATCAACAGAGATCAGGAAGGATTCCCGGTTAAGAGGTTTGCAAATATCCACTGTGACCTGGAGGCTGAGTGCGTTTAACAGCAGAGGAACAGGCTCAGTGGTGGCAGCTGGGTAGAGAATGGCCCCGTGCAGATCTCATGTGCTGTGCAGACCCATGAGTGCTGTCAGTGATACCTCAGCAGACCTGGTCCTGGGTAAGAAATGCGGGACTTGCATAGGAAATCGTGGAGGAACCAGTTCCCGTGCAAAAGACTCAGGAGGTTTGGTGGGAGAGAAGAGAGAGAGGGGAGAAACTTTCTGCCGAACACAGTTCCACACCATATTTTGTTGCGAAGGATGTGCTGTGCAAGCTGTTGTTAATAAGCACAAAAACATCCAAATTTGTCAGGAAAGGAGAAAGTTTTCATTAGCAGGCATGCACTGAGCTCGCTTTGCATCTGGAGCCCATCAGACTTCACAAGTGTCATATTTAACCTTCAAGATAGTGACTGATCTTCATAGCTGAAATCTCAAGGGACAGGTTTGTGAAAGATGACGACATGAAAGTCAGTAGTCCAGATTTTCTTTAAAATGTGTTTTAATGGGAAATAATTCCACTAGACAAGTCAAACTAGTCTCAGTTAAACTGCTGGAAACCTGGAAAACCAGGTATCTTGCTGATAAACATCAGCTACATTGTACTAATTTATTTAGGAGTAATGAGATAATGATTGCCCCTAGAAGAGACTACACAATGCCATGATCTAGAGAATAATGAGACAAAAAATCATAAGGGTTGCTCGTAGATTATCCTACATTAAGTTTACAAATGAATCACCATATTCTGAAGTTAAGTCTGCGTCATTCTGTCTAACAGCAAATACATATTGTGTTGTGAAAAATGCACAACCTCATCCAGAATGTCTTCCTTTTGGAAAGAAAAAGAGAGGATTAATGACTAGAAATTGTGATAACTTAAAGTGACAGAACACAGAAATCTGTAGAGTTGAAAACTTACTCTGGGTCCTCTGCAAACAATGAATGCTTTCCTCCATAGTGACATTTGGCAAAAATCAGTGGAACTATTTCAGCACTTGAAATTGAACATTTCTTTACCCACAAGAGTGCAGGAGTTCTTGTGTCAAATCCTGTCTCACCTGTTTGCTTGTATCAAAGGAGAATGAATCCGCAGTCCAAACCTCCCACCCCTGTGATTGCTTCCAGAAGAGAGTCCTAAACAAGGTGCAAGTGCGATAGATACAGTCGTTTTCAGCCACATAGAGATATTAACTTATTTTGTTAAAGACAGGTTGATGATTTGCATGGCGACTCATTCTTGGATTTTTCTTCTTAAATATATGTGGACAGAACAATTTTAAATGATTCAGCGCTAAAGACCTGGCTTCGCATCTATTTTCACTCCCCTTCTTTTTTTTTTTCCTTTTCTTTCTTTCTTTTTTATTTATTTAGTGATCTTAGGTCATTTTAATACACAATATTTGATTTATCAATTTTTTTCAGTATTAGAAACAAATTCAAGAGTACAGCTTAAAAGCTACAGTGATAGAATGTCAAATTATAGCACAGAAATTGCCAGATTGTAAAAAGTTTTTGTCATGTCAAGACAGAAAGCCAATCTCCATTTTAGAGAGCAAGGCAAAATAATGTTTACATATTAGATTTTTAAACTTATTTCTCCACTAAGACTTTTAATAATGGATGAACTTTCATGTTATGAAATATTAATTCATTAAACAAGGATACGTAGAGTCTGAAAGCTTCACTTTTGATCTTGTTCTCCAGACGTATCTCTGCTTTCCTGCTTTCCATTTCTAAATCTGATCCCATAATAAAAAAGACCATCTGCTTTTTCTTTTCATACTTTCTTATGTTTGTTAAAGCAAGGGAATCATCCAAGTTGCACAACTTTTGATTACATACTGAACATTGAGTTTTCTGAAAAACACAGTTTCATAGTAGTGCTTAGAACTGTGGCAGGTGCATTGGTTTGACTTGATCAACCCAGTTGCTTGCTACTGGGATTTAATGTTGAACCATGTGCATAATATGATGCTCTAATTATTGAATTTCATATTAAAATTAGTAATGCTGAACCCCAGTAACTCACCTCCATACACAGTGATTTTTCTGTTCTTTTTCTTCTCCAGTTGTTTTTGTATGATTGAGTGCAATTAGACAGGATACTACCACATTATAAGAAACAATCTGTCTTTTAAATTGATCATGGCCAGTGGTCAAAGGGATCTCAGATATTAATCCGTGATATTAATGCACGGTTTTGATTACAAGAAAGAGAAGAATGTATGAGGAAAGCAGCTAAGATATAAGAGATTGGATAGAGTGCTCATGGAATTGGACTCACACTGATAAAGCATTTAAGCATTACCGTGGTGCCCCTGCAGGTGACTGGCTTACTGTGTAGCATTATTGGTATTCACTTGAGCATTTGTATATCTTACACACTGTACAGAAAGAGTGCTGGGTTAATCCAGTCAATATTCTGAGCAAGAAACACCTGAGGCACCCCATAGGCCATGCTGTATAAAACCATTCAACGCTTCAGCGTGTGCATTGATTTTTATAATTATACAAGAGGTGTATGTTAGACTTTTCAAACAAATCACTGACCTCTTCAAACTCATAACAGTCTTATGTTTTTAAGATTTTTACCTAGATACTAAAAGTTTGGTGTGGAAAATTTCCAAGTTAAATCTTTTCCACCCTAAGAAAATCTGCTAACCAGCAGGTAAGAGCCAAAGCTGAAAGATTATTTCTTGAAGTGGGACAACTCTGCTGAGAATCTCACCATGTTCGAACACGAGAAATCAAAACAGAGGGGCTCAATTCAGAGCACTCTCTGAGGAGAGATGTAAGAACTAAGATGCTATTCATAAACTCTGTGTTAAAACATCACCAGACAAAGTGTGTAAAGTGTAGAAATGGTTGTACTGAGCATTGGATTCCCTTTCCTGGGACAGGTCCTAACCACTTGGAGTCCAGAGCCTGTATTCCACCCAAGCTACATATTAATGTTATAAGTGCCTGTCTGGATCTCATCCCTAACCTGAGGATATGATGTTATTAGCTTGAGCCTGCGGTGCCTTGAGTTCTGTGCCAGATCCTTCTCCTTTCCCATTCCAAACACACGAATGACACATGCGCACTTTCTGTGGTTTGGCAGCAATTTCAGCCTGAATCTGAGCCAGGAACACAAACCATGCTTAAGACATTTCCATATGCCACTGGTTACCTGGCTCATGGCCAGCTGGACTTGAGCTGCAGAGCTCAAGGTGGCTGTGGCGAGCAAAGGATCCCACCTTGGTGCAGGGTGGTGCTCAGGTTTGGTGTCAATTCTAAAGTCTCATTTAGTCTCACTCTAATTAACAACAAAACTTCCATTATGTCAATAAGATCAAAATTACTCACGCAAAAGCATGGAGTAATAGGAAAGAATCCGTCAGCTTGGGCATTGAATTGTTATATCATTTATAATGAAGCGGTTCAAAGCTGATGGGCATAAATTATACTTTTGTTAGTGTGGTAAATTCTGAAAGATGCCTTAAAAACACAGGATAAATTCTTCCTTGTCTTAATCGATGCATCACAAACACTAATCTGTTGAATGTGCAAAGCAAGAAATGGGACAGAAACTAGAAAAGGTGAAGGCATGTGAAAACTTGCTTTACCTTTTAGTGAACTCAGTTTCGTCAGCTTCAGTTATATGGCTGTCCTTGGGCCTAATTCAATGCAGAGAAGTGAACTAATATTGCTAGATGGCTGTAAACCTCAGGGAAATCCTCTAAGAAGGGAATGATGGGTCCTAAGGGAATATCAGGGTTTATTATTTCTCTATTTTTTTGAACACCATGTTCTTCAACTCTGAAGCAGCACCAGCATTCAGTATTTTACTGAATTGCGACTGGCAAGATAACTTGGTTATTCTTTACAGACTTGCCCTATAATAGTCTGTTGAATTTCCATTTCATGAAAGTTATTTTGCTGATTCAGAATTAGTCCAGTGGAAAAGGAGAAACATTTCCAAAAGCTTGAACCTTGAGGGAGAAGACACAGAGTTAGGACTTTTACAATCAATATTGATAGTGCTGCCCCTGGCCTATAAGAGAAACAAATTTAAGAGTCTATCTAGATCAATTCAGAGGACAGAAAGGCAAAGTTTTTTCTTCCAAAATGTTAATTCAGGCAAAAAGGAGAGCTGGAGAAAGACTTTTTACAAGGGCATATAGTGACAGGAAAAGGGTGAATGACTTCAAACTGGAAGAGAGTAGGTTTAGATTAGATGTTAGGAAGAAATTCTGAGAGTGATGAGGCACTGGAACAGGTTGCCTGATTGTGGTTGCCAGGGGACTTGTGAATGCCTCATCCCTGGAACTGTTCAAGGCCAGGTTGGACTGGCTTGGAGCAGCTTGGTCTAGTGGAAGGATCACAGGACACCATCTCTAGCCTTGCCACAGCCCTGCCCTGCCCAGCCATGATCCAGGCCAATGTCCCATCCCCAGGGAGATGCCTGAAACCTGTGATACAGTTGTCCTGGCATCCCCTCTGGCCCTCTTTTCCACAGGCTGTGCTGCCCCCAGAAGCCCCTGCCACCCTCCAGCTCAGGGACTTGCCAGCCCCCACAGTGCCCTGGCACCATGTGCCCGTAGAAAGGTCTGGTTTTGATGTAGAAATAGAAATGTGACAGTCAGAAGCTAATGTTTCTGTTTTACAGGCGTTTTACAGGCAGTTATTGTTGATGTGAGAAAAAAATGTAGTTTATTTTTGATACAAAAGAGACCAGAGTGGTGCCTCCCCTAACCTCTTGCTTTCCCTTGGTCTCACTCCTTTCAGACCAACATTTTTCTCAAACAGCATTTCTTTATAAGAAAAGAAGTGGATGACTCAGTATAACCATTTATTGTTGCTGGAGCCGAGGATTTGATTTATATTTTGGCTTATATATTTTTTTTTTGTTATGGAAATTTTCTCCAGCTCCCTTCTAATTTTGACTTGTAAGGCAGTTTTGCTACATTTTTGTCCCAACTTGCATTACATGGCCCATATCTCAGAAGCAACACAAGCTATAACCACCTGCTCTGTGTGTTCTGAATGGTCATACCCAAGTCTGAAGGACATTTAGCATTTAGCAACTTGATGAAGCTAAACTTTTTGATTAGAAAATTTCAGGATGAGCATCATTGTTAAAATTATCATCTTCCACTGGGGACCGAAGCACAGGCTGGCTTTAAGGTTTCCTGCAATAAAAAGTGCAATGAACTCATTGTCCTGGCTGCCAAACGCCAATGTGAGGCCCTTGACAGCATGATGATATCAAAACTCCAAATAGAAGCAATTCTCCTAGCAGAGCGTAGCTTCCGGCAATGTACATAGCTTGATACAGTCATTAGTTTTTATGCAGTTTTAGAGCAAACATTTTACTAGGAACCCAATTTTCTTCTGACAGAAGAGACTATTAGGGACCCCAAGCATGACAACTCTCAAGAGTCTTTCCAGTTGAAACATGCCATTGACAGAAGGTGATTTGCCTTCAAAACTTATACACGTACTTTGGTTGGTTCGAGCACAAAAAAAAAAAAAAGAGAGAAGTATCTTAGCTTATTTCTACTATTTGTGGTTAATGCTCATCTTAAAAGTTTGCAGAAGAGGCTTCTCTAAAGGCTATGTTCAAAGGATGCTTTGATTTTTGAATAGGTAACAGCCTTGAGTTTTGCATTATGCAAGGACAGCTGGCAAAGCATGTGGGCTGTGAAATAAGCGGGAGGCTTGATAAAATCCATCCTGAAAGAGAAAACAAGGTTAGGAGCAATGAGCTGTGACTGACTAGAGCTGTGGGAGCTTGGAAACCTTCCCCACAAATGCAAATGCTTAAGGTTACTTATGTGGATTGTCTGTTAAAGACATTGCATTCTGCGACAGCACGAAAGGAGGGAAGATGAAGCTCAGCCCCATCCTTTGCTGTTCTGCAGTGCCCAGAATCCATTCCCAAAGAAAGTGCTCAGCTTGCAAAAGCAACTGAATTTCTACTGGAGGGGAATACACTGTACTGGAATAAAAATTTCAATGCAGATTTTTTTCTCTTAATATAGACAAAGTAATATATTCTCATATAAAGAAACGTCATAGATTCCTCAGGAGCTCACATTCTGGCCTTTTGGGATATTGGACTCCAACAATGGTGCCTCTGAAGAGGCATTTTAGCACTGCACAATATACAGGAGTTTCAGTTTGCTGTGCTAGCCTTAGAAGCCAAAATTAGGTCAGATTACTGTTAGTCCAAAGGAAACTCTTCTTTCAGTATCCATCCAGTCATCAAAATGACCCAAACATCAACCATTTTTTTCTAGAGCATTTCTAGAGAACCTTTTTGCTCCTCCAATTTCTATTACTACATTTATTGTGATTTTTTTCTCCTGAGGTCTCTGAAACCTGT
Organism: Cephalopterus ornatus; assembly: GCA_013396775.1. Lineage (NCBI taxonomy): Eukaryota > Metazoa > Chordata > Aves > Passeriformes > Cotingidae > Cephalopterus > Cephalopterus ornatus. The sequence goes on from VZRE01008110.1 coordinate 19,333, forward strand.
CAACAATTTCTCATTTAAATTTGATGAATATGAATGAGGAAAAGAGGATTTTGTCTTAGCCATTACCTTCATGAAGAATGTCCTGGAAACATAGTGTACAAAAACAATGTCCCCTCAACCCCTGATACCATATTTATTAAGGATTAAATGGCAAAAATGGATTTAATGTAAATGTAGTAAAAATTCTGAAATCTTAAACATTTTAAAATATTTTATCAGTAAAGTGACAGATAATACAGCCAAAGAGACTGTTTCTCTTTCTTGTGTAAGTTGTATTGATCACCTCAGCTTACCCTAAAACTGTTGGCATTAGCTAGATATAACACTTTTGTCCTGATTCAATAATTGGATTGCAATCAGACAACTAACCTCACAAAAAAATTAGGTGGAATGGATAGAAAGATGTAGCATACCTGAAATGAAAAGAAATCCTAATAGGTTGATGGAATGCCATCATGAAATAACAAACAAAGTTAACTTAACGTTTAAAGAACAGTAAAAGCAAGATGATTTCATGTGTTAAATGGTGCATTACATTATTAAGCTCTGGCATTATTTTGTGAGTGATCACTTACATGAACAATTTTTCAGAATTTTTTTGCATACTGAGGGCAATTCAAGCACTTGTAGTAAAGTTTATTTTACAACTCATTCTAATGATTTCGAAATTACTTCTCCATTTATGCTGCAAATAATTTATCTTTCAACAAGAGGTACAGGATAAATTATTGTTCATCGAAAAATTTAATTCATGGGAAAAAAAAGATATCCTGAAATTGTGTTTGGTTTACTTGGGGCATTTCTGGAGAATGCTAAATATACTTCTCTGCACAGATACTGTGAACACAGTCAAGATGAATAGACACAATACAGACACAAATGTTCAGAGTACACAGGGCCCAGACCAGGTCAAAGGCAGGAAGCATGAAATACTGAATGCAGGCATATATGGGAAGGTGCTGCTTTGAGCTTCTGACTCAACTAAATAGTGAACTGCTTTTGAGAAAGTAGTTTGAGAAAGGAGCTGCAGCTTCCCACAGCGAGGTGTGATATGATCAGTGAAGTAATCAATTGCATTTTGTCTCAGAAAGGAATATCTCCTGACTTCTGCTGAGTTTCTATCAGAACATTTAATCTCTGCTCTGCAAAAGAAAAAGCTTTATATCATAAACCTTGGAAAAGATATAAACTTTAAAAAAGTTGTTTCAGAAGAGATTGTACTCTGCATGAATGCTTTAGGGAAACCATGTGGAAAGATACGTTTTTATTAAGTTGAGTTTGATTAATCCCTACCAGAGAAGAATGGAATTGGTAGATAGTGACAGTATTAAAAAATAAACTAAACTGACTTGCCAAGGAAACATTTCATGGTTGAAAGACAAAGGCAATTTCTAAGTATTTTCCCATTCTATGGATAATGGAAGGACATGAACAAAGTAGATTAGACTTGATTATATTGTATGACTTTGGAAAATATGAAAGAGACTTGGAAAATATAAATACATGAAAGTTGATAAGGACATTTGATACTGAGGATGAAATCTAGCCCTTTAATCTGTGCCATTTAATTGGAAGAAAATATTTTGAAAATTCCTACAATATAAGAATGTGCATTTACAGAAGAGCTGGGATTTCATGGAATAGTTGTAGCCTAATTTCACAATATGACAAAAGACATTTTTTTCCCTTAAATGCCGTTCCTGTTTAATTCAATAGGGTCCATAAGCACAACCCCAAAGGCAAATTCTGCCAACTGGAACAATTGTCTTTCTGCTACCATCTCTTAAAGTAAAGGGCAATTGCAAGCCAGATGACTAACCACTATGAGGATTTTGCGTATTCAGTTAGGAAAAGTTTACAAAGAGTTATTTAGAAGAAACTACCCTGCATGATATAAAACTGCAGGAAAAACTGCAAGTGTTAAAATTTTAGCTTATGGAACGGTGGATCAGATTATTCACGCTGTAATCAGTACAATTCATAATAGCTTTCTTTAAATATCTGAAAAAGCATCCAGACAATTAGCTATTTATTTTGATTTTATCAACAACTTTTCTTTTACTTTTATGTTGGTGGGAGCTATATGCTCGTGTCTACAGTTCCAAAGGTTGAACTGTATAAATTGGATTTTCTACATTTTTCAAACTCTTCATATTGATAAGAATGTACCACAGATTTAAGCAGTTAAATAAGCAGAAGAGATGTGCCAGCATGAAAATATAGAGGCATATAATCCCAATCTGCTGAAATCACTGGTAGGTTTTCTCTTGTGTAGTCAGCACAGCTGTTACATAAAGAACCAGATTTAGGGATTTTGTGAAGTTTTAGTTGATGAGTTCTGTATTAAGAGCAAATATTCCTCTGTATGAAGAACAAATATTACTTTCGGCATTCAAGTTTATTAGTTACATTTTTCTAAATACTATGCTCATTCTTTTTTCAGAAAATTATAGAAAAGCTTATAACAAGTTTATGATATTTGATAAAAAGAACCTGTAAACAACAAAAATAAAAGAAAAACAAAGAAAACAAAGCTTTCAATCTCCATCTGTACAGAAAAGTTATCCAAGGATGTCTATGAAGTCACTGATAAGTTCATTTCTCTGCCACGCCCAAAAGAGACAACCATCATTATTGTCATTCCCACACTATTTAACACTGACATAAAAAATTATAGTTGTCTTTCTGAACTTGTGTATACCCCAAAGAGACTCAAAGCCCATTTTTATCCCTATGCGTGATCGGGGGGCAACAAGTAATACAACCTGTATGGAAAGAAGTTATAACATATACAGATGGTTTTCCCATGATCTAAGTAAACTGGGGGAAATGTGGTTTACAGATATCTTTTAAGTACCAGAAAAGACATGGTTTCAGGAATTATTAAATAGTTAAAACACAAAACTGACTTCTGGCTAAGATTATGCAAGAAAACTAGAAACTACAGCTACAGAAAAATATATGATTGACAAATCAAATTAAGACCATAGGGATACAGAGGAGTGCTTTAAAAACAGTCTTGGAGTTTTCATTATTTTATCACTTGAAGACAGGAGGAAAGCAAGAACAAGAAGTTTTTTCTTGTTTTAATATATTTTTTTAGATTCAAAAATTTGCCCTAGTTTTGACTCCACCTGTTCTTTTGTATAAGACTCTTCCTAGTCCTTCACACTCTCGTAGACTCCCTATTCACAGTGTCAGCCAGCAAATCCCAGTAATAATGAAAACAGCAGTCAGCTTTACCAGGTACATAGCTGAGGGATGGTGTTTTAACCTTTGTGTATGGGGGAAAGTCATATATAAAAATATCCTGAATTTGCTCCAAAATCTTTGAACTTTCACGTGGGACTGAACTTAAATTCACAGCCCATTATGAATTGAGTGTTTGGATTCACCTGTCCCTTTGTCACACGGTTCTGTTGATTGTCCTACACAGTCACAACGGTAAGGAAAGAGGTAATACTGTAAATACCCAGGAGCTTAACGGATTCGTAGGACAAAAGCAATTTCCTGCTCTAGTATTAAACTCTGCTAACAGTCTGTGAATTTTAGAGTTATTTCCAGATGATGGGAATAATTTAAAGGCTCAAAATTAGTGTTTCAGATAACAGATATTTCCTTCCCTCCACTGTCAAATGGAATTTCAGTTCATATGCAGGTTTCTCTTTCTGCAGAAAGAAATAATTCTTACAGCAATAGTTCAATGAGCAAAGAAAAATATTTTACATTTTTCAGATTATATAGATTTCTCTACTTTTTTAAAGTACTTGCTTCCCTGAGAAGGAAGTCTCCTAAGAAGAGCAATGATTGAAAGATCATTCCGAATAAGCACAAATAAATTATTTAAGTGTTATATCCTTTCTTTGAGAGATTGTTTTAAAAAGGGAGAGAATATAACCACTGTGGAGATTATCTTGCAAGGGAGACATGTGAGAATATACTTTTCTTTCCCAATTTAAACTTAAAATTTTTCAGAAATATTTACAATTACTGAGTTTTCCTTGGTCCTGCTGAATGCATGTTCCCTAGTACACTGTTGTTTCTTAATTTAGAATTTAAAAACCAGAACTTGATTTTCTACATTGGGCAGATCTTTTACATGGTGCCTCTCTGTCCTTCTGCTGAAGGGCAAGAACTATGTGTTTGGACAAATATTAATGATATCTAACAGTTAATCTAAATCATGCTGTAAAATTCTTTCGAAGAAACTGTGTATTCACCAGTTTCCTGTAGGGAATATCATCTCTTCAAGGATGTGACTCGAACTGGTATTGTGTTCAAACTGACATGATACAGTGCACTTCTTGCACTGGCTGGACTACTCTATTTTTAAGGAAAATCAGCACATTTTGGACACCTGCAGGAATATGACAATGTCTCTGCCTAACTAGCCTAGTTAGCTCACCAAACTCAGCGTCTTAGAACCATAGAATCACAGAACCATAGAATGGTTTGTGTTGAAAGGGACCTTAAAGATCACCTCATTCCAACCTCTCTGCCCTGAGCAGGGATGCCACCCTCTAGATCAGGTTGTCCAGGGATCTTGTCCCTGCTCCACTGAATTCTCCTGGGTGCTGTGAGGAAGATGGGACAAGGGGTGGCCATGTGGCTCAGCTGAAAGGCAGTAATAGGGACTCGAGCACAAGTCCTATGAGCAGAGGCTGAGGGAGCTGGGGATGTTTAGCCTGGAGAAGAGGATGCTCAGGGGGGACCTCATCNACCTCATCGCTCTCTACAACTCCCTGAAAGGAGGTTGTAGCCAGGTGGGGGTTGGTCTCTTCTCCCAGGCAACCAGCAGTAGGACAAGAGGGCACGGTCTTAAGCTCTGCCAGGGGAGGTTTAGGTTGGATATTAAGAAGAAATTCTTTACAGAGAGGGTAGTCAGACCAGTAGGCTGCCCAGGGAGGTGGTGGATTCAGCATCCCTGGAAGTATTTAAGAAGAGACTGGATGTGGCACTTAGTGCCATGGTCTAGTAACTGTGGTAGTAGTGGATTAAAGGTTGGACTTAATGATCTCAGAGGTCTTTTCCAACCTAGTTGATTCTATGATTCTATGATTCTTTGATTCTATGAACATGCTGGAGGCAACGTGCTATACAACTGATCCAGAGATGGGGACTCCGTGCAAGGAGTTGAGCTACATTTCCTTGTCCCTGGGCAAGGCACAGGCTCCCGGAGTCTGACAGGCACAAAGCTGGGTTCCCATGGCTTTCCTGCATGTGGACAGGAGGAGGGATTGTGCTCTCATTCTGTTTTTGAGCCTTCAGCTAACCTCCCAAAGTCAGGCTTGACACCATGATCACACATGGCAATTTGCATTAAAAATATATAACGGAAGCGCCTTTGGTTTTAATCTCAGTCTATATCTTTGATTCAATAGGGGAGCTTTATTAAGTTTTGTTTGTTTATAAATGTCTCCTTCATCTTCTCAGAGCAACAGCTTCTATTTATACATATTTTCCCAACTGAGTAATGTGTTAAATCATGGATATATTAGAAGAGGCAAGAATAGTGAAAGGAAGCTTCTGTATGCTTTTTGAGATAGTTAGCTACTGAACTTTCAGGGACCCTCATTTCATCAATAAATTGCTTTAGCAGTAAGTCTTAGAAGTTTAGAGATAAACCCATACTGTAGATAAATCCTACCTAAGAGGAAATAGAATTACAAAAGAATGTAGAGTACCTTTTAAAACTAATTGTCTTTGTTCAGTTTGGCACAGGAGTGAAAAAATACCAATCTTAGAAGTGCAGCTCTTCGATTTAAAAGACAGCTATGTGATTCAGATCAAAAACTTTAAATTTGTTAAGCCTTCTGTGTTCTCTTTTAATTAAAAAATATCAGTAGACTTCATAGGCTGATGAACATTGGCAATTCATTTATTCAAGATATTATAGATAATAGCAATAAATTTCCTTCAAAAATCACTGTTAAATGTGCCTGGGGATCTTGAGACTAACAGTGTAGCTAGAGGGGAGGATCTTGTCCTGGCTGCATGAACACTGATCACTGGAGATTCCTCATCCACAGAATGGGATTTCTGAGAGGAGGTTGATACAGGAGCAGCAACAATTGTACAGCTACGAGTCAGCCCCAGATCAGGAGTCCAAGCCAAAGCTGCCAGACAGACTGATGCAGAAAAAAAAAAAGAAAACTTCAGAAGTTTAATATTTTAATCCAGAAGAGCAAAGTACTATTCATGTTTGTCTGCAGAAGGAACACTTCAAATACCATGAAACTTTATTGAAAAATACATCAGGAATTTCAAGTTACAAATGCAACTTCAATTCAAGTATCAGTAAATTCACACCTAAACAAAACTTCAGATTTGGCCCATTACTTCCATGTGAATACTGAATTAAACATTCTGAGAACACTTTTAAACCTTTACTTTAGTCCTGTGCAATTTCACAGAATGTTTTTTTTTTCCTTTTCAGAAGTGACCCTTTACATTTAAGTTGGGAAAGATACTTTTAATACACTGCTGTACACTATGACATTTTAGTGATGAGAACGCCAAGGGACATTGGCTTTTATTAGAGCAAAACAGCAGCCTTAGAGCCTGGATATGTTTTTCTGGTGTTCCAATTCAGAAAAGCAGGGTCATTCAGGCTTAGACTTTCTGAAAGCAGTGGAGATAGATCACAGAAATGGTAAAAAAAGATGGTAGGCTCTGTTTCAGCTTTATTTCTTCTACTCTTTTCCCCTCCGTTCTTGCCTGTGCTTGGCCAAAAAAGAGGAAAGCTCTTCAGGGAAGCTGTGATCTCTAGAGTCATAATTTCTAACTCCGCAGGGCTTAATTCTGCTGTAGCATATATTTATCTCACACTTTTGAAATACATGAGGTATGTTTTCCCCTAAGATAATGCAGGTCTTCTGCTGTTACGGTTCATTTCAGGAAACCAATACAACATACTCATCTGGCTCTCTGACAGATACTCCTCATTGATTTCTAGTTGCAACAGTAAATTAAGAAGGCAGAGAAGACTAGGCAGTATGAAATAATGGTTCAGATATGAATCCAACTTTATTCAGTATTTCCTGTTCTAATTCTATGTCACTTGAAAGAAAACAAACAAACAAACAAACAAACAAAATCACAATTCTGACCACTAAACAGTACCATAAATTGCATGAGGGCTTTGGAACAGAAGTGATCACCATCCCATGACTGTTCTTGTGGAACTTGGGCATCCGAGGACATAGTGATCTGCACATTCTTACTTTGGGGACATCTAAGAACTACACTTAAATATGAATGTGATGGAATTAAATTCATTGACTGAATTAAAAACTCAGCAGTGAGTGAAGATTTCAAGACTAGGTTTGAGGAGTTCCACAGAAGAAAGCAATCAGCCTGTGAAAAGTTTCATATTTACCCTTTTCTGTGTGAAAGAGGACAAATCTGATGTATACCTTTCAAAAGGTATTTTTGCATTACAAGAGACATTTCCTTTGTTGTTGTAATGTTGAGATTTTCTTGTTACCTGTAATCAGTATTTTGAAAACCAGCTTCTTTATTGCATAGGTCTTTTGTATACCTCTTCTGGCCTTTCACAAGCAAGTTTCAAACATGCAACTCCTTGCTGTCATAAGTCGATAGGAACGTGAGATACCTTTTACTTCTAATTTTCATTGAGATTTGCAGTAAATAGTGGAAAAGGAAATCTTAAATGCTAATTCTATAATTGATTTTATAGGCTATGCAGCCACAGGAATAATAATTAACTTAAAAAGCTGTATCAGATGACAGTAACAATTTTTTTATTAGCTGAAATTAAAGCAATTAATGTCAATAATTTAAGTAAGTAATTTAATCAGGTGTGATGAAGTTCTACCACCATTTTTCATATGGATTTGTGTGTTTTCCCTCAGGAAACTTGTTACTATGGGATGAACTACACTACAGTTGTTCCCTGTTCAGCATTACCCTTGCTGACAAAAACCAAGACAAAGAATATTCAATCACTTTTGATACACAAATGAAGGCACCTCTATGCTGTAATGCAGGTTTTCAGGAACAACCACTGCTACCTCTTACTAGGAAGTCTATGAGAGACAGTAGGTTCAAAGGTAGGAAAGCTTAGGAAATGTCCTACCTGAAGATCCATGTGTCTGTTTAATTTAATAAATTTGTAAAGAGTGAGAAATGTGAGATGAGCTGAAAAGATTCAGCTTTTTCTTTAATACTAGTGAGTTATAGAGCTCAAGTAAAAGAAAAAAATAGTATATTAGAACCTCAATTCTTTTTACTTCTGCTGCCTCTGCAGTGAAAACCAGACTTCAATTCCCACTTGGATATGAGGAATGAGACAGGAGCTCAGTCCCATGGTTCTGTGGTCAGAGCCAGCATCTGTAAGCAAAATTTCTAACTACTTATTCTGAATGCTTAGACATTTGTTGTTGGTTTTCAAGGTGAAAATAATTTTTGTTTAAAATTTTATCATCCAAGGGCAGCACTTGAACTGATCCCAGCGCTTCAAAACATGTACTGTGTATCTACTCCATAAAGAACTATGGTCTCTGGGGAATGAAAATCAACCTAGAGATGTCTTTCACAGGTGATGCTGGTGCATTAATGCACCATTGTGAATAATGGTGCATTAATAGAAAGTATTCCCTCCACATGAGCCAGTTAACATCATTACAAACACATTGAGATTGCCAAGTATGTTCCTTAGAGCCAAGAAAGGTCTTACCTAAATCAGCCCCTTTTCATTGTATTTCTGCTTGTTGATAGGCTTTGTTGAAAAAGTCTTTTCATACCTTGGAAAGAAGAAGTAACAGAGTTCAGAAATAGATTACAAATAAACTACTGAAGTGTCTAGGCTCTAGCAAACCTGAGACAATTAAAACAAAGATCAGTGATTAAAAAAAAATCAGTTTTGTAAAAAAGAAAACAAAACCCTAAAAAAATTACAAAATCTCTTCTTTCCATATGGTTTAACATAGCTTGTACGCAGACATGCTCAAAATGTGTCAAGAATTACTATTGTGGGCATATTATACAACTTGGCTGTTATGTGTTTAACCTTAAGAGAAGAGAGAAAAACTCTCTGGGGATGAATAGTGAACAAGAGCTTCACATTTTTTTGAGGTACACCAACTAGAAGTCAGAAGACATCTGAGAACGTTCACACACACACACACAAACACACACACACACAGAGCCTGCCCCAAAATTACTACTTTGCAAAGTCCAGCTGCCATGTTGAAAAACTGCACAATGAGGACTGAACTCCTTGTGCAGCCTTTCTAGCTGCTTTTGGAAAATGTCTGGCTCTCCATGTTAGGGGGACGAGAACCCTTCAGTATCACTTCAGAATCCTCACAAAAAGTTATGATTTACCTCTCTACTTGCTCAGAGATCTTTGCACCACACCTGGGTGCCTGCAATAAAGAACTACTCGGCTCTCGCTGCATCCTGTCCCAGGTTCTCACCAGCAAAGGCAGTTAAACATAGTATGACATTTCACAGAAGTGTGGTGCAGTTCTTCCTAAACTCCTCACATGCTGTCCGCTGAAATTATGAACTTCCCACGCCTACCCCAAAATCCACTGACAGGAGTTCTTTTGGAGAGATATTTGTACCACCTCCTCCATCCTGTTCTCATCTTCAGACATGGAGAACAGGCTAGACTTGTCTGCTTCACTCTGCAGCTCAGCATCTACACTCTTTCCCTCCAACGACTCTGAGACACCCTAATTAAACTTACATAAGTGTCTTCAAGATAATTTTACCAAAGGCTTCTAATCTCTCAGTTGCAATTTCTATTGTGTCTACAGCCCAGCGCAACTAAACCTGGCATCATCTGGGTCATGTTCAAACTGCAGCTCCCTGAAACTGCTTAGGAGCAAGATGTGTAAGCAGGTATCAGACTTTTCAAACAGAGATCATCACCTGAAATATGAGGAGCTCTTCACTGCTGCTTTACCAATTCTTTGCAGAGTTATGGATAACTAGCTTTGGTAAGCTTTTCCTGTGACTGCAATAGAGGCATACTTTGACATGGCAATATAATGCCACTGTCTGATCCACATAATCTATCCCAGCCTAAGGTATTTTTAATCTTTAGTCATCATGCAAATGGATAGTGACAAAATTCATCAATAGCATGAGTATTGCTGCTGAGACTACAAAAAGGCAATCACCTTTGTTTTAATATTTTTTCTATATTCTGTTGCTTATAATATGTAATAATTACATAATAAAGAATACTGCATAGTTATTTGCAAATAGATTCCCATAGACTCAAAATCATCTTCTAACACTAGAACAATCCTGACCTCAGATCCTAGTGTGTAAAGACCATGCAACCCATCCTTTCTGCTACATCCAGTTCAGAGCTACCTATTAATGTCAAGGTTTCTGCACTACCTTAGCTCTGGCTATTTATATGCAATCAAAAATAGCATAATATAGTTTCAATTTTTAAGCAAAGGGGCTAAATATAAACTGAATGTACTCTGTGGGGTCTGGTGTATTGAACATTAACTTTTATTTTACCTTCTTCGCGTTCTCCCATTTAATAGTTTCCTGCCACACTAAGGTATGTTGTCTTAGATTTAGTGCCTGCTTTAATGTGGCAAATTAAGAAGTTCTGGACAGACTACCTATTGAGAAATGGATGTGTGCCTGAATGAGTGTGACAAGTGCATAGAAATCTTGAAGAAAGATTTGTGTGTACCAGCTTAATGGTTTATCCATTCAAGTAGATTAAACTCTGAAATTTGGCCTTAAGCGTTGACTACTCTGGAGAAAGCATGTTAGTAACTTATTCAGCATATACGGAACACAAATATATGGACAAAGAACTCACTTATACATAAAGTTGTATTGCAGTATTTGCATATCTGTTGCCATGCCACCAGCATGAAGGAATTTTTTTATCAAACCAAGGACTGTTTATAAGAAAAGTTTATTCTAGGACTGGTGCACCTGAATAAAAAGTTATTTTTAACAGTCCAGACCATAGATTTTCTACTGGCTTATCAATTAAAATGTTAATTACCTGAGTTCTTTGAGGATATCTTATTTAATTCTAACATTTCACAGCATGTTGCCCCTTGTTAAAATTCTGGTACTAATTCACACAGAATTCACTCACTATTCTAATCTTCATCTACTTTGCGTGTTCTGTTTTGGGTCAGTATTAACACAGGCAAACCTTTGCAGTCTTTTTTCTTTAGGTTGCCATATGTAAGCTGCTGCTTTTCAGTGCTCATGTACAATCAACTCTGTTTTCTACTTTACAGGACCTATCCCACAGAGCTGTTATCCATGTTTTAGAGCTTCTTTGTGCCTTTGATTTCTCCCAATAGCCTTCCCTCCAACAGAGTTTGTTCTGAATTGTCACTACCAAAAGCAAAGACTGAAAGAAATCTTTGATGAAACCAATTGAAACTATCAGTCCATTTTAAACAATAAATTGAAAACTGCTTAAGCCATTGGTCAAGATGATTCATAGACCACTCATGGCTTGGAATTTGTGTGAATAGCAGAGACCCTGGATCTGGTATGCTTGATTGAGAGTATGGTAGCAGTTTTTTTGGTTGTACTTAGGCCCCAGCGCTTAATTAAGAAACTAAAATATATGTTAGCTGGGTAGCCTAAATTTTTAGACTTCTGTCAATTTTTAATATTTTTCCTTGTGCGTCTTTTCTCATCCTCCTCATTGGACAAAGCTGATTACCTGTAGTTCAATTTCCATAAAATACAGTCTTCTTTCTCTGAGAATTCCATCTATTTAAAGCAATAAGCACCAAGGGGATACATTATCTCAGCAAGCCACAATTTCTAAACCATTACATGTTCTATAGTGCCTCATAGTTCTCTGTATATTATCAACCATCCCATGTTTTATGCCTATTATGATAATGACTAAGTGATTATTAAATATTATGACACTTTATTTCTCTAAGTGCTAAAATACAAATACAATGATTCCAAAGGAGACATCTCTTGAGAACAGCCTCTAATAGCTACATCTGACAATATCCTGTGACGTGTCAATGGAATTTTATGCTATACAAAGCAATCATCCAGATTGTGGCAGAGGCAAACTACAGTACTGTAAGGACAATATTCTCTAGCAGTGTGTGGCATGTGTATGGCTTGCAAGCTGCTTAGACATGGGCTATTTCTGTTGTCGGGTGCACAAGATCTGATTTTTGGGACTTTTTTTCCACCTGTTATTTCAATGCCTGCGCAAGTGTTGAAGGTATTAAGGCACCTACTCACCTGCTGGATGGATTTTAGTGAAAATTTTGAAAAGCAGCTATGTTTCCTTTCAGTAATCTTCTGTAAAGGTGCTTGTTAGACATCATGTTATCCACTATGCAGGCATAGTTTTCTATGTCTATTTAGATTATAAACTAATGAGGCTGGGGATTACTTTATGTAGTTCTTGAAATGCAGATTTTGAAGATTTGAAAATATAATCAGTTAAAAAAGTGCCTACTTGGTTCCTTAGACTGGGATTTCAACTAATATTATTCAGAGTGACACTAAAGAGATAAAAAGCAGCAGGAAAGTCTTTTTCAGTTTTTTGCATGGAGTAGAATACAGTAAGAGAAGGAAATTTAAATAGAAGCATAGCTGTAAATGCTATATATTTGATGCATGTGATGTTCGATATTTAAATAGTTAGCATTATTACTAAACCTACAATTTGAATAGGTAATGTGACCTAAATATGCCTCTGGAATGTATTTTTAGGAGAGTTTATCTGAAACTGCTGCACCATTTTTGTGTTAATACAATACTTGAAGTTTAAGGCTCTTAATCACTTAAAAATTTAACTTTCCCTTCAAAGTTATCTGCAAGTGAAACACTACTTGAATAGGGATACTTTCATTACATACTTTATTCTTATCTGCACTGAAAAGGTTCAACTAATAGCTATTTAGTAGGGGGATGGACTATTGTACTGGATGGTTACTCTGTCTTTTTAATTCCCTTTGGATGCAATTATATGACGACAGAGGTGCCCCTTGAATTGATAGTAGAAATAATTTACTTTGAAGTAACCAAAATGAAAATAAAACAAATAAGGATACAACCACCGAAATATATAACTCTAGAGAGGCAGTGAAAAAGTGCACAGGAAAGGAAAGTGTTTGTATAATATTTTCTAGGATAGGCTGTACTCAGTTTGTTCTCTCTCAGCTTGATACAAAGCAGATCTTACTGCTTTAGGGCTAGACATAGGGATGTTTTCCTGAAACTATTTTACATATGGATGCAGATTTCATTTCACATTTATTGCAGAAGAGAAATGGCCTTCAGATCTCTTGCACTTCACTGCTCATTTACACATGTTGCTTTGCATTTAGCACATATGTGGAAAAACTAACCGTCAGTAGAAGCTGTGAATGCCCAGTCTAAATCTTACTGGATGTGAAAAGCCCTCAAAGAGCTTTGGATCATGACTCTGTGAAAAAAAAATGTACTAAAAGAGCTCCTGGGTAAATTATGATCATAGTAATCTCTAGAGAAACCTCAGCTTCCAAAATTAACTACATCTTAGCTCCGACTCATTAGCTATAGCCAAGTCAGTGAAGAAGATTGACCAAGGAAGCCATTTTCATGTTGGCACTCCTTTGAAAGCTTCTAGGAGTTCACCAGACCTATTTTAATCTTTTACTTCGTTTTTGTGCATTTTAAATTCTGACAAACTATAAGTTGTTCTATTGTAGGATCAGTAACAAATTACTATATTGCAGCTGCAGACAATCCCATGAATTTCTCCTCAGCCTTGGAGCCATCACCTCGTGTTCTGCAGATCATCTCTGAGTTATAAGTCACTGGAAATGTGGGGAATGCAGGAGGGATGTCTGGCCTGCCTCACTCGCTGATCACGTCCTGCCAGTGCCGAGTGGCCATGTTGCAACTCTCTGCCTTTTTGCTTTTTTTTTTTTAAAAATTTAATACCTTCTCTTGGTGTGATTTTTCTCTTAGATCTTGGAGGTGCTATTTTTCTCCGTCTCACAATATTAGTTCTCCTTTACCTGGCTCTGGCCCGTGAAATTTCTCAAGGTTCTTTCAACTCTTTAGCGATGGCCTCTGAGGTGTGAGCCACAGCTGCCCAGCTGAGCTGAGGCCTGGAGAGATGGCAGGGAAGTGAGACCCTCGTGGATCAGATGCTGCCAGAGGAGGCAGGAAACTTGAGACATAACCACAGCTTAGAAAAACAGACATCAGGAACAAAGAAAATAAAGCTATTTTTAGGGAATGGAAAGTAGTGACACATTTTCTCCACACTCCTTTTGCTTCAAGTCATTCTTCTCGAGTCTGTACTTGTATTAATCCACTGATTATGAATACTGGTTTGCCCAGAACTTAAGAAACCAGTCCATGCTGGGTTTCACAACTGAATAGCATTAATGATATAAAAAAAGTAGCCTGTAGACTCCAGCACAAACCTCTCAGTTCAGTTAGACAGTGTTTGTACAGGACGTAGCAAAATGGAAGTGAGAGCTGTTTGTTTCTGAGAATCACAATGCAATAAATGAACAATAAAATTAACTTCAAACTTTTTGGTAAAAGTATAAAAGCCAATACTTTTAAAGGTAAAAGAATACCTGAATTAGGTGATTGACAATAGACATCTTGGGAGTACATTCTAGCTTAATACACTGTAATCATGCAGCTATTTTCAATGATAAAACACAGCTTGAAAGTGTAATTATGGATAAAGTAACTGTTATCACCTTTTTTTTTTTTTTTTACATCAGCTTATACTACCTAATTTAGTATTACAGAAAAATAAGCTTAATATTTTTTACACAGTTAGGTCTAATGTCCAGAATTTGCATCATAACCTTGGATAACAAAGATCATGACTAGCACATCAATCTTCTTTAATTTTAGAGCCCAAGCACATTTCACAACCACATAGAAACTCTCCACATACCATCAGAAGTTCTGCCGAAAGCTGAAGTTTTAATATCTTTCCCTCTGCTCAGTTGTTCCTACTAAGGGGTTTTTCTTTTTCTATAAAAAGAAAATAAATCTTTCAGAGAGGAACTTAAACGGGGTGGGGAGGAGAAGACTACAATCCATGTTTTAACAAATAACTGTAGTCAGAATAAATATAAGCAGTGGGGGGGGGGTTGTTTTATATTGATCTGGTCATCTGCACGTGCATAAGGGATTGAAGTACTTTTTTGGGACACATCACTCAACAGTTCTTGCCTCCAAATGCAGCTCCCTCTCCGATGGAGGTTGCCAGCTGTGTTGAATAATGCACATATCCATTCAAAAGGCTGAACAGATTCCTGGGAAAGGTTTTGTTAGGTCTGTTAATTTTTTGTTTTGCCGTTCTGTGCCTTTGCTGGCTATAGTCTGCCATCTGCCAAATGTCATTCAGATATTGCTGCATTTTAGTAGTGCATGAAATTACTTTTGTCTGCAGCTTACATTACCCTATTGGTTTTGCAAAATGATTGGGATTTCTTGAAGATGAAAAGCCTTGCATGTAAGGGGTAGTCTCTTTTATTCATCTAAAATACCAGGTCTCCCGAGTCCAGTTATCAATTCGACTACATCTCTGTTTAAAACTGATTTCTTTTCAATTGCCATAATAAAAGGTTTCTAACATAATTTACTGAAAATGGCACCTGACAGGCTGTGATATTTGATGTCACAGAACCAATTCTATCCCTTAGCATCTCAGTGCCTTGTCACAGGGGATGAGTGTTCTCTAAACCCAACATTTAACACACGTGGTCCACAGGCTTGTAATTCCCCTGGCTCAAACAACTACTGTTCCAGTACACGGCCCGCTATTTCAGTGCTCACATCATAAGGACAAATGGTTGCTAAACTTTACTGGTCCTCTGTGGGTTTAAATGTGGTGGAACAGATGCAGCTCTGCTGCACTGGTACAGTCACTGGCCCTGGCCAAGAGGACGGCTTCTACACATTTCTGTTTTTGTAAGTGACTCATCACTGGAATGGACTCCATGACAAGGTACTCAAATCCAGAAAGCCTGACAGAGAGAGAAAGGCAATCTGTTTCAGCAGTGTGAAAGTGAAAGGAACAGATCTGATGATAATCTGCAGATGTCCACACAGGGGGAATGCTTCTCTTGGTGGAACTGTCTGATGTAACATATGAGGCTGGATAGTGACCAGAAAGAAATCACATGTTTTGAAAAGGGAGTAATGAATCACTGGTACAACCTGTCTTGGAAAGGAGGAAAGCTGAGACTCCTCAAAAACAGAAAGACTGACTAAATTTTTTTTTTTCAAAGTAATTAAATCAAAATAAAAAAATTCTAGTTTTAAAATGAAAAATTTTAAGTCTGAAGCAGGAGCTCCTTTAACTTACTCTCAGAAATGGATCAACTTCATTTGTAAAGTCTAGGTGGCAGTTAAAATGATGCTTACTGGGCATTTTCTTTTCACTTAGCTTTATCTTCCCCCTTGAGTGAAAAAAGGCCATTTGTATTCTGGATAAAGTGATACACTCCCATCATAAGAAGATTTTACACTAGATTTTGTTTACCTTTTCAAATGATATACCCTTATAAAAAAAAACAAATTATGAAGTCGATGTAGTAAAACCTATGGGTATCTTTGGAAGGATGTTGCAGTAAGTCAGGCATTGGTTGTGTCTGGCATGAAAATGCAGGGCTTCCTGATCAGCTTTTTGCCACTCCACTGTGAAACCAAGCATGGCATGGCACTGAGCAGAAATTTCATCCTTCAGCAAATATCCCTCAAGATATTTCATATGCTTATTATCCTTTCAGTTCTCTCCATCATGGAAAACGCTGCTGTATCCCTATTGTTACATACTCAGAACTTATTTATCAAACTTAATGAATCTGTTATACCATCAGAAGTGTAACATCTGAGGTGCATAATGATGCCTGACATACTATTTCAATATCAAACATTAAATGAGAGTCCCAAATGTTCATCTACTTTGTGTATCCAAGAAATTACAGAGATTTTGCCTTCAAAAAAATTGTTGCTTTATGTGTTCTGAGGAATTCAGTTTTCATTGCTATTTTTCTAATTTCTGACACATCATTTGTTCCATGCTTCAAACCTCCCTCTGAAGTCACAAAAATTCTTCATTCCAAAAATGAGAGAGCATTATAATTATTTTTTGTTATCAAAGTCTTGTTTTCTGTCAAAATGATAAGGCTGTTTTTGTGATCGCATTGAAACTTCATTTATCAAAGCTCTGCAGCAACAGATGGGAAAGCTGGAAGTGACAAGAGCATGCAATTGTAAATCCTTGTGCTTGAGATGGGACAGAGAAAAGATTTTTTTTTTTTTTTTTTAGTTATCAAATTAGAAAATGGAGAATAAT
This sequence comes from Cephalopterus ornatus, assembly GCA_013396775.1. NCBI lineage: Eukaryota > Metazoa > Chordata > Aves > Passeriformes > Cotingidae > Cephalopterus > Cephalopterus ornatus. The sequence goes on from VZRE01008110.1 coordinate 36,659, forward strand.
GGGCATATAGAATTCTAATCTGTCTAAAACATTTAAAGGCAGTTGTGTGCTGCCAGGATTGTTGGCAACTATTTTTACTACTGCTATTCAATGTATAAGTAAGGTGACATGGCATTTTGTAACGTGGCTGTGAGGATAATAAAATGTCTGCTTGAGTTCCTCCACCTCCCATCTCCCACGGTGGAACAAATAAGCAGCAATTTTTTAGGTTGTTTTGTCGATGTAGATATTACTTTCAGTCAAAATTTCAGTAACAAAATCAATTCAGGTCAGATCAATGGTAAAGATTACTTGAGTAGCTTTTGATTATTGATCGTATTGTCTGGTTGGGCTCTATACCAAGCTATCAGGGCCCAACACACGGATCCTCAATTGTAGGCAATATTTGGAAAAAAAAATCAGTGATGCAGCAGCTATGTGTTTTTTTAGTGTAAACTTTTTTATTTACTAATTTATTTCATCAGTCTTGTAACAGATACAGAAAATGTACAGCCTCTTCTCCTCCCCTCCCCTCCCCTCCCTTCCCCTTCCAATCTTTTAAAATTCTTATTCGAGTGCATCTCAGGGATCCGCTTCCTCCTCAGATGTGTTTCTGGTTAGTACAGAGGCAGAGAACAAATGGTCTTCCTGAATACTAGATTTTTCCTCTAAGAAACTGTATCAAGAGATTAATATTTTTGCCCACAATTAAGTGTTTCTCATGGGAAAGAAAGTGCACATTTGTAACATCCACCTCATGCATTCTTCTATAAAAATATTAAGACTTTGGATGACCATGTGGCTACAGTGTAAATGCAAAGAAGGGTTAAAGAGAAAACACTGAGGTGTCATTGACTGTCACGTGTGTGTGTGGTAACCTGAGAGACTGTGTGTGGGTATTTACAGACTGCACTATAAATTACATATAGTTATAATATCCACTGTAGATCACAAATATACATATATATGCATACATATATATATGTACACACACAAATATATACGTGTATATATATACACACACACACACACTATAGCCATGCAGTAAATTTCCACTCACAGGATAGGGTATCATTCACAGTAAACTTTACATCAGTCATGGCCTTTGCTTGCAACTGGCTGGATTTTGCTGGAAGCCTTCTTCATTTCAATTTGCTGCCAGGGCTGTGCCCAGGAGAGCCCTTGTCCTGCAGGAGGTCCTGCTGGCTTCTGTGGCAGAGAGAGATCCCACGGCACAGGGCCCCGTGCAGGGTGAGCATTCAGATGAGCTTTCTGACAGTGAGGACAAGTTCAATACTTGGTAGACATTGTTTTCTCCTTCCTCATCACAGACTTGTTTTCAGACCTAGGCTGACTCTTTACTTTTTAACAATCTGCTGTTTTTCTTAAATTCTAGACAGATCTCCTCATTGGGATTTTTTTATTTATTCTGACGGATCTTGGAAGAAATTAAAAATCTTATTTTTTGTATCTGTACTCTCTATGACAAGCTGTCCCCTGACATCCAGTGCCAGCCTTTCAAAAATGGACTTTGCTATCCTGTTGTTCTTAGTCTCCATGGTCCATAAATAAAGAACAGTAGGTTCAGAGATGCAGCAGTAAACAGGCATCTTCTTCCCATAGTGGAGACAAACATAACTGTTGTCTCTGTAACTACATATAAAAAAATACGTTCTCCCTGTCCAAGTAAACTTAATACCATGAAGGAAGTATGCATCAGCTGACACCATGACTCAAAGGACTTTGTCCCAAAACATCTACAAACCATGACAAGACAATGAGAGTTTGGAAATGTCTGCCCAGTCTAAACTCAATATTGCAAATTCACTGACGGCAGCATGTGTAACTAGAGGGGTAAGTCTTCTGTCTCCCACATCAAAATATATCATAAAACAACAGCAGAAGACAATAGAGAGGACGGAAAATTCCACAGGAAAAAAAAAAAGGGGTATTTCTATTCTTTATATTGTGAATCTCCAAGCACGGAGGAGAAAATCATAAGGTGGATAAAGGAAAAGAGAGAGTAAACCTCTAAGTCATTTCCTCAGTCAGTTCCACACTGATCAAGTGTGATAGTGATCAAGTGTGATCACTATTCCCTTTGACAATAAGAAGTGCTTATTGCCCTGTGTTTTACCCTTTTGTATCCCTTCACACACTCTACATAAATCCAAAGTAAATCCAGGTGTTCCATACTATCACAGCAGCTATTGCCAATTATGTGGTTTTATTCATATAAGAAATTTGGATGCAGTTATCTCTGCGTCATTTAGGAAAGAGACTCTTTTGAAGTGATTTTGGTGCTGTCTGCATGTGTGAGTAGCTGTCAAATAAAACACTTCCAGTAGATTGCTGTACTGTACCTCTTCCTCCATTAATATTCGGTCAAGGCTGAGCACATTTGATTAAATCTGTGCAATAACTTTCTCCTGTTCTCCACAGAGAGAATTGGAATAAGTAAATTGAGTGAAGCACTAGGTTTGGATGGTTATCAATCAGCTTCCAAGATATGGCAAGAATGCAAGAGAAATCAGCATAATCTGAACATTTCCCTGCATTATCAGTTTTTCACTGGGCTTTATTTTCATGCAGGGACACAGTTCCATTTGTCTTGGGTGAACGAGTGCAGCATAAAAATGGTTGGCAGCTTATACAAGCCCCTCTCCTGCCTTTGCCCAGCCTGGCACATTTAAGCACATCACAAACTGCTGGCTGAGGATCCCACACCAGAATTCAAACCACAGACACAGGGCACAGCCCATCTTCTGGCCTATGGGAACTGGGAAGCACTGCCTTGATCTAGACCTTACAAACACACTGTAGACATAAAATGAGTTATAATTCCAGACTCATCAGTCAGGGATTGAGGCCATCACTTTCCTCTGTTAACCCTAAGGCTTTCCTTGCCAGCTGTCACATCCCAAGGGGCATTTGCACCACCTCTGCTCTGCAAGAAGCCTGTTTGCACTTGACTTCCACAAAGGATTGTTCACCCTTGCAGGTGGTGTCAGAAAACCCCAAGCTACCTTCCTAATGACTGTTGAAGAGGAAAAGGTGATGGATTTCATATGAATATTATGTGTGACAAGGGATGTAATTCAATGGGTTTCTGGTGACTGCACATCAGTGTGTCATAAAACAGAATTCTGCTTTTAAAATGACGGTTGTAAAGTCACTGAAACAACTTCTCTTTATCTTTTTTTTCTTTTTGTTCCATTTATTGAATTTGAGAGTACAGTGAAGGGAAAGAAATAATGTTTATAACGTTTATTCTCCTAGCACTGTTAAACAGACCAATCACAGTTTACTTCACAGAAGAATATGTATATAAATCCTACCTGGAGATCTAAAAATTGTACTCAATATACTGCTCAGTTGCTTAGGAATATGATAAGTATGAAGTTTACAGATGAGGAAACTGAGGACAGCATCCATACTCCACTCCATCTACAACATAACAGTGCTCTTATCCAGCACTAGCCACTACCTCAGCTATTGCTATACTCTCCTCTGATTCCTCACTGGAATGCCAATTTAATACTTATAATCTAAACAACATCTTAACAAACCTTAATGATCCAAAGACCATATAGCACTATAGATGTTATGTTTGGAAAGAGCTTCATTTAATAACCTTAACAGAGAAACATTTTTTCTGCTTGTCTGTCTGGAATCTTGAGGGGCTTTTAGAGGATGGGCACAAGGTCATGCAAGACTTTTTTTGTTACTCGAGCAGCAGCACTAAGGTAATGCAGGCAGACACCAAAGGCAGTGGCAGGAAAGAGTGATTCCCACCACTGTCAGATAGTGGACAAAGATGAAAGGCAGCAAGGTAGGGGAGTTTACACATAAATCCTTAAAATCGGGATTGACCTTTCTCTCCTGGGCAGATGGCATCCCAGGTCTCTGCAGGAAATTCTGGCAGCTTCTCTCACCTTTTTTTTCTCCTTCTTCCCTTTCTGAAAACACCCTTTCATTACTGCATAGAGAACCAGGAACGGACAGCTGAATGTCTGGCTGAATGTAACACAGCACAGTAGAGATCGATGGGGATTCTTTCAAACCTCGGTTCCCCTCCCTCCACTTGCAGAAGGGAAGCTGGTCTGATGCTCTTCTGCCTCACACTTGAGAGAGCTTTTTCTTACCCACCCTCATCATAGCTTGTCGAGATCTCATGTCTCTCCTAGTCTTAATTAGAGCCACATGTGCCCTCAGTATCCATTTACTAAACCCTGACATTTCCAAAGTGATGTTCTCACGTTTGTTTTTATAGTTCAGCCATGTTCTGCTTAAAATGGAGGGAATCCCTCTGTGGCACACCTTCACTGAGAGCGATCACTAGCCCAACAGGAAAGGAAATGTGGACTCCATTCACTTTTTTTAAGGTAGGAAAAAATCAGCTCAGCTGTTCAGGCAGTGGAGCAGGAGCTTCAGCTACCCTGTGGTGTCACCAATCAATCCATCCCCTGTCAATCACTGCCACGTTGGTAGAAGCCATGCTAATTTGTTACACCATGGGCTGCACACTGGGAGTCTCATATAATACTGAGACTATCACAATCCTGACACACCAGAGCCCAGGACTGTACTGCAACTCATCAGAAAAAACCAATTTAAAATAAAATTTCATCATAGAAGTAGGTCTCCTTAGAAAAGTCTCTCTCACCCTTCTTAGAATGGATTTCCTTCTCCTTCACTTTATCCATGCTCCTTGACATTGACCATACAGTAATATTATTTATTGGTTTTACCCTCAGCTCTTACTCAACCATTCAGTGTGCAGGGTCTGTGGCCAGGTTTGGTCAGTAACCTCAGCAATGTTAAGGACATGTCCACAAGACTGGACTCAACTTCCCATCTTTCATCCCCTAGTTGTGCATCACTTGTTCTAGGATCTATTCCCAGTCCCACATCTTATTCAAATAAGGAGGAGCAGAAGGTTTTGCTGCTAACTCTTTGCAGCTGGATTCAAGGCAAACAACAGTCTGAGAGACGTATAATTCTTATTCCAGTTTCAGGAAGGTGTCTCTCTTTGCCCTTTTAGAAGGATATTTTCTGTCTATACCACACAATAGTTAGGGTAGGTTAAAATAGGAAATAAATTCTTCATTTCATGTCCATGTAGAAGAAAATCTTTCCTTTTCTAAAAGCAGAAAGGATGCAGACAGTAAAAGTGGCATTTTCCAAGCTCAAAAATCTAGTGAATTATAAAAAGAAGGAAAAGCTTGAGCCCTGCAGTCTGAAAAGACCAGCAAGGCAGCACAGCTCACAGAATGAACAGACTTTGTAGAAATGCATTTCAAACTGTGTTGCAGCTGGCATTTTACTTGGATTAACACTGATTTTTAAAGAAAAACTTGCAGAGGCTCCGTTGTATTTGTTCTCATTGCTGGACTCTGCATATTACTGCAGAGCAACGACCATTCCCCTGACATTCCAAAGAGTAGAGCAACCCAGGCTTTCCATTAGTACCTTTACATTAATTATTTTGCATAAATGCTAAATAAAATAAATTTTGAAGGGCTTTTGAAGGTGTAGGTTCAGATATAACAAAAAAGGAACTACATATGGTCTCAATTACTCTTTTAGTATATAAATAATATGCATATTTGTATACAGCAGTAGGAAATATACCTCATGAGTCCTCTCCATGCTGTATGGAGTTACAAACTAACTGTTCAGGTAATCAGGAATTTGAACAGGATACCTTAATGGTCTCATATCTCTGCTTATGTTTCTAGCTGTGTTTGCTTCACAGATCTATTGTAAAAACAAACAAACAAAAAACAAACAAACAAAAACAAAACAAAACAAACAAACAAAACAAAACCCCAACAACCAAAAACAAACAAACAAAGCAAAATAAACAAAAACCAAACCAACCAAACAAAAAAAAACCATGAAACCAAACCAAAAACCTCTCCACACTCCAAAATGCAAGGTTATTGACAATTTCTACTTATGTCTTTACAGCTTGTTTTTCCTGTCACTCTCACTCACAACTCAAACGAGCATAATTTTCAATTTGAGAAAAGCTAGATAAAATTGATAATAAAAGCAAAGCTGAAATTGCTCAAGGACTTCTAACACACTAATGCATCTTATTTAAAGAAATACAGATTTAATGGCAGAGTCTATGATGAAGGATCACCTAAGCTTTCAACAGACATTGCTTTTTCATCTGATTTTCACATTGTCATGTGAAAAGGAGTGTTCTTAATCCAGCTGATCAGGAGGGGCTCCTTTGAATGCTATGATCAGTAAAATGGACTTAAGCTACAGCAACTTTGATAAGGCTCCCACAGCATGATAGGCTGTTGTTAAATTGTGGCTGTTGTGGCTGGAAGATCTCCTGTTGATTTAGCTGCTGAATCAAAAATTTTCTATTAGGTCCTCCTTTGGGTAGAGCTTTGGTGACCTAGAGTTTTTTGATGGCATTATTAAGGAACTGACTGAATGCAATACAAACTGTGCTGTCAGGAATGGCAAACAGCCTCCATCTAACATGCTCTAATTTAGCTTTTCAAGAGAGAAGGCAGAATGACAGAAAAATGGATTTTATCTTCTGCACCAAATCAATTAGTTTGGGGCAATGAGAATAAATCATGCTAGATCTACCTTGCACCATCCTAAAGGATTTTTCCATTATATTTCACAAAGATCATCTTGAAAAGAGCTATCAGGTTGGCAGCTGAAATGCCCATTGTAGGTCCAAGATTTGATAAACAGCATTTGCCAGAGAACAGGGAATTGCTGTTTAACCTTCAATTTGGGTTCATCTATGAGGGGTCAATTGTCCTTCAATCTTGTTATTTTCAAGATAGTGAGAAACTAAAAGGATTCTGTGTGTAGTGGTTTTTTAGCAATTTCTGGGGAAGAGGAGAGAGACAGAAGTAGCCTGATATGACATCATGAGTTAGCTGGCAAAAGGCATTTGAACTACTAAAACTATTGTTTCTTCCTAAGTTATGAAGATCTTTCAGTTATCATGGGGAAAAACAGGGAGAAATGCTGTGGCATCCTTCCCCTCATTCTGTTTTCATTCAAGACATTGGTAAATCTTACATGTTCCGCATTCAATTTGAAATAATATTTGGAAGTGAAATAGGGTGTTTTGATGAAAGTTTGTGAACTGAAATAAGCTGCTTTGCAGATGCCAGAACATTTCATTGAGATATATTAATTTTGTAGCGTTGTTTGCATTGAAAGTGATTTTGAGGTCCCCTGGATTCGTTTGTTTCTAATAATGCAGTTTGCAAGAGGTCACATTAAAAAAAAACATTGTCAATCAATTATGATGGCAAAGGTGGTTTCCTCATTAGGCTCCTGACTTTTGGCTTTCCAGCTGTCTTTAACCAAGAGCAGGAGTCATGAAATTTTATGCTTTTTGTTTTTGGGGAGGGAATAATGGGAATATGTCAGAGATTAGGAATTTATATCCAACTGCTCTTTCAATAAATTCTTTATTTCTTAGACGTAAATGTGAATGAACATTGGATATAAATGTTGACCTTCATGCTACTGTTATTTATAGACCTGGCTTTTCACCGTATCAGGTGTTGAGGGAATGAAATCACTCTGTCATGCTTAAACCTAACAACACTGAGATAACTGCAGTAGAGATTTTAACTGAATAGTCCTTTTACTTGTTTTTTCCACTGAATTTTGACTTTGGTGTTTCTATCAACACTAGAAGTGAATACCTGAGTTCAACTTATTGCTGTTTATAAACTTCTCTGAGCAAAGAGGTTGAATAGACAACCGGCTTTTTTTAAGATCTGAATTTTAAGAGATCCCCTCTGAATAGCGTGGACCTCTGTACATCACAGAAAACCTCTTTAAAATAAAATTTTCCACAATGTCCTTTCCCAGTCAAATATTTAAAACGCTAAAATTGCTGATTGTAATGCAGGTTATCAGCTACATTTAAACAATATAGCGACAATACCAGTAATCAGCTAAAGCTCTACTATTTATGAAAAGTCAGACAAAAAAATCCTTCTTTAGTTTAGGTAAAGGGGAAACAGTCATTCATTTTTACCCATTAATCTAATGTGTGAGCCTCCTGTAAACCTCATATCTTATTCCCACTGTTCTAAGAGATAAATAATATTTGTTGTATGATTTTTATTTTTTTTTTTAATGCAAAGAGTCTGAAATAATGTGAGAAAGTGTTGTAGTTTCAGGGAGTGGAAACTAGGGGCAAGTTTTGCATACACAGAGGGTGGTGCAAAGCTTACTAAGATATTTGGAATATCATGAAGGGAGATAAACTTCGTGTAATCTCACCTCTGCTAAAAAAGGCTCTGACATATAAAGTTCCCCAAACTACAGGAAGGTACTGTCAAGGAGAGCAACACTGATACATTAAAAATCAAACATTAAAATCGCAAATTTCTTTCTGTTCTTGAAGACTGCATTCACCCAGAAAGCCATTCCTTGTGATACTTCAGTCATTTGTCACCATTCTCCATACCACACCTACATTCAAGGCTTTCTTCATGAAGGTGCAAATGAATCCAAACCATAGAAGTGTTTTGTACATATTTCTCTCTCTCCTTGTTTTTTTTCCAACAATTCATATCAACTCCTTCTTCTCAGTTTTCTATCAGAAACCATATCAACAACTCCTTCCTCACTTGCGCTATTCCGTTGTGTAATAGTTCTGCAATTTAACACCGATAATCACATCTCAGTATCTGGCTGGGCAACTTTTATTATCTTGGCATAATTTTCTACCATCCTTCACTGAAGAATGTATCTTCTTGATGAGACAAAGTTCTCAACAGATATTAGCACCACAGTAGATTGCTTTTCTCATGCTGTTGTCAGAAATTGGATTTTTCTCCTCCAGTGCAAATAACTCTATGGATACTCAACTAATGTTTAATTAATAAGTCCTTTTTCATTGTAACATTGTGGGTTAATGTTCGCTAAAAGATGAATAAGGTATCCCCAGTCCACTTATGTCCTACCTCTTCCTATTCCTCCCTACTAAGCTTCACTAGATAAGATAAAAAAGTGTCTTTCTAAAATATGCAACAAAAATGGGTCCTAAAATCTTCAAGGAACTTGGCTGTTCTTAATTATCATCTTAAAAAATTTAAATGAATACCTTAAAAAGTGGGACATTTAATGTGCTTTCTGTTGTGTTGTAAGGATCACCAGAGCCAACCAAAAATAACCAGTGCCAGGCTGAAGAGAAAGCTGTCATGACAATCAGCCACTTTAAGAGTATTCTTTATATGTTGTGAGGAAGCCAGTCCTAAAGTACTGTTTGGGTTTGTTTGTTTTTGTTCTGGGGCTGGTTTTTTGTTTGACATTTGTTTTGTTTGGTTGGTTTATTTGTTTTGATATTTTTTCCAATAGGCTACCTGGGTCTGAATATTGGAGGCTTCAGTTAATTCCAAATTGGATTACTCTTCCATCTAATCTTATTGTTCTATCAAACCCACTACTGTTAAACTGCTCAGACCTGATGTAATCTTCCCTATGCTGCAGTAGGTGTTTTGTAATCTGAAAACAAAATTCCTTTTATTCTTTTAGTCACTACAACACAAAGCATCTTCTTTCAGAAAGGCTGCCTCCAAAATCTGTAGAGTTCAAGAGAGACATAAATGGTTGTCTGAAGCATTAGCTTTCATTAAACCTTATAACCCCAGAACAAAGGCACTCAGGAGGAAGCTATTGATAAGAATAGGAAAGACTCTTCTGTTACAAATACTGTGCAATGAGGACAGAAAGATATTTGGTGATTTTCCCAGCAAAGTCTAATTTATTTCGAGAGAGAAATTATATTAGAAAATAAGTTGATACTGTAAAAAGGGCATTCTGATCTATGCATAGCCAGCATGTGATCTAATATAACAGAAAACTGGAGATTGGTTTCTAATATCTTGGATTATTACTTCTTTAGTGCACTGAGAAGACTACATAAGAAATAAGTAAATGATTTCCACTTTATTCAAGGTGCTTCAGAAGGAGGAGCCTGATGTAAAGTCCACTAGGACCTGGGAACATAAGGACAGAAGGACAGCTTCAGACTGCACTCTAGATCTCAGATTCCCCTTTCTAAAATGACTACAAATGGAACTCACGTAGCCTAAATCTACAAGTATCTTGATTTTTAGATAATTTCATGAGGTGTCTAACATTAAGTGAAGGAGTTTGGAAACTCAGTCCCGGAGCGATTTTGCTTTTTGAATCTGGCTGTTGAAAAAAAAAAAAGGAGCCTTTTAACACAGCTTAAAAGGTTTCTCTCTTGTAGCCAAGATGTGTAGTCTTCTTGTGTTCTTCACAAGGGCTGCAGACTGAAGAGTAAGGGCTTGCCTGATGTCAGCACCCATTGCAAAATGTCTTGAGCAAGATGCTGTTGGCTGCAGCAATGATTCAGCCAGTTATTTGTATGAGAACAGGGCTTCGGAAACTACATTAGATTGATATGACCATGCCATCTTTGGGTCTTGCACACCTTAGCTTGGGGATTATTGTAGGCATGTCCTGGTGGGGCAGAATCAGACTCTGGAAGTTTCTATTTGCAATCTTCCCATATTGACATTCTCAATGATTGCATATGGATCATTGCTTTGCATGTCTTCTTATTCTCTCATTTATGTGCTATGGAAGTAGTAGGCCCAGTGCCATCAGTGACTTCAACTGGGAGGAAAAATCAGACGCTGAGTTTGGTGTTCAATCCACAAGTCGTTTAGTGGGACAAAAATTCTCAGCATAAACCAAATCTCTTCTAATTATTTTTGTAAATTATTTGTTAAAAAATCCTTGAAATTGTATTTGTCAATCCTCAACTCAGTCTTAAAGCTGCATATGTCAGTAGATAGGCAGTGGCCACAGTGAGTTAGATGATGCTGGTATGTCATATGGCTTCTGACAGGAATTAAAATAGAGTAACAACATGCAAGAGTGGGGTTAGACATGGCAATATTTCTAATTATTCATTCTCATACACCTAAGGTCCCCTTCAAATACGGTTTTTATGTGTGATGACAAGATCAGTTCACTTACATGAAGCTACACAGGGGCATCAGAGTCTGGAAATTCAGGTCCAGATAATATGAAGTGGATTAAATCTCAAAGGTAACCACAATATTATACTTAGCAAAAGCAGAACAATTGTCAGAGAGAAAGAAGATAAATTGATAATCTGAGAAACAGGTTTTTTGAATTATTTATCACTGAAGAAACTTTTTTTTCCAAGATGAGCTTGCAAGGAGGGTCATAATGGATGGTTTGGAGAATCCCAAGAAATTTATAAATATAGGTTTGAGCATTTGATCTATTATTCTCATGCTCATAAATCATCTGAGATTAAAGAAAGAAGACAGAGACATATAAACACAACTACATCTGTCTTTGTTAGCACTTCTTCTACAGAAAAATTTCCTGGCTAAAGAATATTATTCCCCCTGGGGCAACCACTGTGTGAGGTAGTTTGGGGGGGGAGAGGAAAGGAATTGAATTAGATGAGTCTACTGCTCTCCTATGCCAAGGCCCACAGTCAGAGCAAGGCATGAAAACCTCACACACGCTGTAACATGCATTTATAACTCATTGGTAACTCATTGGTAACTGGAGAGGCCTCTGAAGTTGCTGCTTTCAGCTGGTGCACACAGGGTCATTCATTAACTTAACATCAGCCAACACAAACTCTGGAAAGAAATACAGAACTATAGATTAAAACGGAATCAAAGCCCACTTCACGTTTCAACCATATTTAAAACCTGACACTGAGTTTGTCAAAAGTGTTGATGGAATATTGTCACCATACCTGTTTCGAGAATATCCATCCAGATCTTCAGATAAATTCCAGTCTAACTTTGAACTCTTAATTTTTGTTAGAGAAGACATAACAGAAAAGGAAAACATATTACTAGTCAGATCTGGTTGTTCATTTCTTGAGATCTCTCTTCAGCAACAGCAAAAAACAAGCTGAACCAATATTTTACACAGTCTGTGTCCTGAAAGACAATTTCCTGAAGGAAAAAAATAAAAAAAAAACAAATTTAGAAATAACTTTTAAAGTATTTTATTTTAAGACTGGTCAGTCTACAGTTTATAGGCAATGTACAGTTTAGGTACTACGTAATTAAATCTTTATTTATAGACTGCTTTACGTCCTGAGGTGGTTTGAAATGAGCTTGTGGCAATCTGGCACAGCCATCAAAACAAGTGCAGTATTATTAATATCTCACAGCCTATCAAGCCTTTCATCTCCCAGAAGCCTGAATAATCTTATTCATGATGAATATTATCCAGCACATTAACACATTACTATTTCCACAAAAATTGTAGCTACTGTTTTGAGGCCATAAGCCTGCTGGATTGTGAAATGCATTCTAATGGTATTCAACCTTTAGAGGAATAATGAATTTTTAAAAAGAATAAAGAAAAACATTTCTAACTGTTCATAAAGCCTGAGGTTGTTTTTTGTTGCTTCGTGTGTGTGTGTGTGTTGTAAAAACTTGTTGTGGAAAATGCTGTGGTTTATCTCATTCTTTGACTACGCTGTATATCTTCTACCAGTCTAAGATGTTTAACCATGATGTACATATTCTAAAGGCATTTGCTAATCATCTGATATAAATGTGGTTGGTGGCCGTAGCATATCTGCTCTCAAAATTTGGCTCATCTTCCCTGTCAGAAAGCTACGTGTGTTTTCCAAAATTCCGAGGAATTCAAGAGATTAGCATGAATAACACCTACTTCCTGAAAGAACAGCTGCTCAAAGGCGGAGTTTTGCGGTGTGGGTCAGGAGAGAGAAGGGTGTACAAGAGAAGGTGACTGTGAAGAATGGAACGATCTTCAAGCCAGAAGAAATGTAAAAGCACAGTTTATCTGATGACAAGGAAAGAAATTTAGAGATGAGATATCCTGAGATACAAACTGAACAGCCTTAACCCTGTCAAGTCTCCAGATGTAAAGTGAGCTGATTACAAAAAAAAAAAAAAGCCAAAACAAGTGGAAAGATTCAAGAAACCACGTGGGAGTAGAAGCACAGGATTATTCTGTATGAATTGGACCAGAGATCAGAACTAAATTTTTTGTCCCTTCCTCCAGAAGTGCTACGTTAAACTATCTGTCTTTAATTTTAACAGTTCTGAAAAAAAAATCTGCAGAAATTCTTAACATGAAATCAATTGTGTTGATTGTGATACTTCTTTCTTATTCTGGAGCCTAGAGAGTAATGCAGTTATCTCAGATAAAATAAAGGAAGCTTAAATTAGGTGGGGGTTGCTTAACTTTCACTTCACCATGCCCTGTAATTTCACAAGTGCTGAAGAAATCTGAATTAAAAAAAAATAATTTTAACTATTTTTATTTATTTGAAAAAATAAATGGCTAAGTTAGAAAATTAGTCAATCTACTATTGGAGATAAATCTTCTTCATGCACATTGGATTTTATCTGCCCTTCTACTTGGCTGCCCTAGGGTTATTTATTGAATTTTGTTACCGACAAAATACACTGTTTAATGCAAGGTGAATTGTTGGTCAGAAATGTTTCTTCTAGCTTCTCTGTAGGAATAATCCCTGGCTTTTTCCCTAGGAAAATATGATGAGAAGAACTGTGATATGGAGGCTCTATTATTCGCTATTCCCCCAAAAGATATCTCTATATTTTATACTCACCACATTGGAAGCACATTATCCATTCCTTTGATGTGAAAGATAATGGCTGTACGTCACTTTTCTATAATCTCTAGTGTAGTGAGCCCTAAACCAAAGGACAGGTAATAAATTAAGTTCTTCCTTGAGTCAATTTGCCGTATAACTTGTAAAATTAATAGATTTTCAGAATTTATTCCAATTTTAGGTTCCTCATCTCCTCTACCATTTCTTCTGTATTCATACAGGCCAAGTCTGGTGATCAGCAAGCTGTTTCTCCAATTCTCCCTGCTCCTGTTTTCACATGATTTCCATATCCCATAGGAATTCTCAATGGGAGTGAAAATGCGTCTGCCTGGAAGGTATAAGAGCATGACTGAGGTCTATTACTTGTCTCTAGTTTAAAGAATAGTCTCAAATAACCAAATTATGTCTTCTGATAGTCTGTGAAACCTAGTACTCCAGTCACTGATTCCCTTGCTCCTCCTCCTTCTCTTAGCTTATATTAATAATGAACAAAAGATATTAGTTAAGAAAATGAATGTCTCTCAGCATCAAACTAGCCTGATAGAAGTTAAAATAGATTCATTCTTCAATATATTTCTGGAGGTTTCCATTTGAGGGGGAATATATTATTAATTTTAATATTAATAATTAATATTTAATATTTAATTAACCCATTTTTGCACATGATCCACATTTTGGATTTAAGCCACTTCTAGCTATTTATCAAAGTCTAAGCTGCATAAAATTTTTGCAGTGTCTGTGTATCTTGTGATAAAACATACGCCCCCTGACAGTGATCAATCTCATCCAAATAAAATTACTGAAAAAAGAGTGGAAAGATTTGCCTTCTGGAGTTACTTATTTCATTCTCCTGGTTAGGAAGGGATCTCAGATTCCAAAATGTCTTATTTCTAGGCAGAGATACCTTTTTAAGCTTCTTATTTTCCCTCTTATCCACAAAGGAAGGGGTTTAAATTAGATATTTGGAAGAAATTCTTCACTCTGAGGGTGGTGAGGCAGTGGAAGAGGTTGTCCAGAGAAGAGGATGTCCCATCCTTGGGAGTGTTCAAGGCCAGGTTGGATGGGGCTCTGAGCAGCCTGGTCTAGGGAAAGGTGTCCCTGCCCATGTTAGGGGGTTTCGTGCTTTCCTGGGCTCCAAAAATGAAGTTTGGGAGCTGAGGTAAGGCTGTGCAACAACCATGTAGAGTGACTGTGCAAGAGCAGCTGCCAAAAATCAGTGGACAGAAGCAAAGGCAAAGAGGGAGCTGCTACTTCAGCTATGTGTTGGCATGTCTGATCTGGGATTCCTTTCTAAGCATTGTGATATCCACTGAAATTAAATAGTCTAACCTTTAAAACAAGTAAATGGCACACTGAAAAGACGCCGGCTCTATGTCAGTTATTACACAGTAACGAAAACTTTCTCAGATCATTCCCAGTGCAGGCTTTTTTTTGGCTGAAGAGGCACATTGTTATTAACATTTAAACAGGTAGGGTTTGTTTGTACACGTTTTGAATATTTGATTTTGTTGTAAAGTCTGTTGCGTATAACTCTGGGCTGCCCCTGACTATACATATCATGCTAGAGAAATTTGTTTGTTTTAAACAGAAATGATGTTTTCAAACTCTGTGATGTTACAGGCCACACAAATTATGCAAACAAAACATGACACATTAACAACCTTGCACACTGGAGTATAAAACTGCCCATTTTCAAGGAATCTTATGAATGACTTAGATGCACTGGAAACCTCAGTAGCTCTGAATGTTGCAGACCTTCTGTTGTCATCCCCTGTGCAGTGCAGACTTCACTCTCAGTTACTGAAATATGCTGGGGAGGAAAAATATCTTTTCAATAGATTGCTGAACTGTCCATGACAGCCCCAAGGCAGAGTTGTCTGTACGTCAGCAATGCTTGTTCTGCTTAACCAGCTAATACGTTTTCTCTGGTTGTTAAAATATACCAGTCTGCAAGTGACAAACTCTTCTCCGTTGCAAAACCAGAAAAAATATATGTCATTGCACGATCTTTCTCTTGAGACCTCTCTATTTCCTGAAGAACAGGATTCTGCCAGCAAAGTTTGTTTTTTTCTTAAACAGCTTCCTCTCCAGTTTGGATCAACAAATCTCCCACTGATAGTAAGGGGCTTTGGATCACACTTGGACCTTCTGAAGGAATTTTCATTGTGTATAAGTTTTGCAAGAGGATTGCCATAAGTGATATTTGAAAACATCCCGATGTCATGTTGGCTTCAGGGGTGAGGCACACATGTATAATCTGTAAAACCAAGGTGTCTCATCTATAAGCTAGATGTTTCATTTTAGGAATTTTTATATGGGGAGATTATACAAAAGGGTTTAGACCGCAAACCTGTGGTGGGATTCATCTGGTCTAAAACAGACATGTAGTTCAGATTGAGATTCAGGTGATGGCTTTAGACAATTAAATTTAAAAATCTGAATTTCACACTCGAAGTAATTCCTAACTTTTAGCTATTTCAAGATAGTTGAGAAGAATCTTAGCTTTTGTCTCAAAATACTATCCAACTTATGAGAGAGTATTTGCTACATATGAGAAATAATTCTAACACTCTGGGAAATTAATCATCTCTTCCATTACATGTGAGAAAAAAGGTACACAGCACAAGGAAAAACTCAGTCTTTTGACCACAGAGTCCCTTTTGTGATGTCCAGGGATTCTGATTGCAACTCCTTGCAAATCTTCAATGGGATTTTCAGGAAACAGTTCAACTCATATCTTTAAAATTGTTATTACTCGTGACTTTAAGAAAAGTTTCCTAAATGCTGTTGGGGTTTATATCACTGAGATCTGGAAATCACCACAACGAAGTAACACTTTACCTTCCTGTTAAGTCTTTGCAGAAGCATTTAGACATAAAGGAGGACTACACGTCAAAAATAAAGATTGTTACAGGTCGACGAAATAACACATCTGAAAAAAACGACAGGAATATTTTGTTTGTAAAATCCTCCTCCTTCCCTGAAATGTCTTCACCTTCATCGACTCCATTCCAAGAAGCTTTTAAAGCAGCACAGCAATTCTTGCAAGAGGAGCCAACTTTGGTACTGGTCTGTTAGAAGTGACATTCACTCTACCTCTCATAAGCTCTTTCCTGGATGTCCATGGTGGAAAGCTGGAAAATGAAACTTGGCTTCTCATGGTCCAACAACCAAAGCAACAAAAGACACATTACATTATGAAGCCTGGTGGGACAGAGGGATATCTGGAAGACTAATTCAAATAGTCTTTTTCACATGCTTAAATTTCCCTCCGATCAACAAAGATAGCAGGTATGTATAAAGGCTACCCAAGGGAGACACTTTATCTCCTTGTTTACCATATGTAAAGCCTAGGCCTGTAAATGCTAAAGATGATTTAATTTTCTTGTCTGCTGAGTAAGAAGCTGCCAACAGTTGATTAATAGGAAATATGTGGCTCAAGAGTATATTTAAAATTCAGGACACTCTGACCACTTCTGAAAGTAACCAACACTGTAATAAACAGAGATCAGAGCTTTAACCCTCTCAGTGGATGATGGCAGAGGAGGCCAAAATACGTCAGATGAGGTTTAGCTTTCACAGCAACCGTAATTGATTTTACATTCATAATTGGCATTTGATTGGCTGATTAGTCAGCACAGGTTGTAATCTTTAAGGAGTGGAAATGCCACCCCACTGAAATGCAGAATACTGAAAAGGTCAAAGAAAAGGAGAATTCCCCCTTTAATTCATGAAGAAAGAGACATTAGAGCCCAGGGAGCCCACACACGTGACAAAGGTTATAATGAGAAAAGAAAATGGCAAATGGATAATCCATTTTTATGAAAAAGATATTAAGGAGACTCTAAAAGGGCAAATGTCCCATATTTATCCCTCTTGTGAGTGTTGCCACATCCAGAATGCAGACAACTATTGCTGGGGGGCGAGGGGAAGCCACATCCCTGTTAAAAGAAAATATATATCCCACACATATATATACTTATGTAGACAGGAAACATTGAAATGTGATATTTTTAAACAGAAAGAGACACAGTGGGAAAGATGCAATGAAAAGAAAGGGGTATGGGTTTGTTTAAAAAATTCATACATTTCCTGCAGAATTCAGGAACGAAGAGCTGTCAACGTGCTTATGCAGCTGGAAAGACTGTGGTAGAGAAGATGATTGTGGAAGACTGTTGGGGTTTTTTTCTAAAATGTTCCAGATAAAGAACTTTGGACCAAATAAATGGTTGTCTGTCGTTTTTCTGCCTAATTTCTGGAACTTTTCTTTCACGTAGTTTATTTACTACATTAGCAAACTTATGCATAGGCATTTATCTTTTGCACAATAAATCAAATACAGAGTGTGTTCCTGTTGTGCAACTTAACTCTGTACATCGCAGCGCGTAGGTTAAGGTTTCCTGAAAAAATTTGCTTTGGAGAGTAAGAAATACAAGGACAAATACAACTTCCTTCTCCACTTTCTTCATAAACATGCATATATATATATGTCAGCATTTGTATGAATCTTATATGAATAAGATTTTTCATTTAGCCATCTGCATTCATGCACGCACATATACATACACACAAATAAGGATATAGAGCTATATATACACATACAAGAAAAAATAAAAGCATCATGGAAAAACATCCTATAATTTTTCCATTCCCTTTTGCTCTTCACCCAAAGCAATGACCAAGTATATATCTTCAAATATATGCTTACCCTATGAATAGTTGTTTTTAAAATTATTTGGAATTTCGCTGCTAAAGCTGAAATCCAACACTCTGGAACATTCTGGTTTTAAAGCTTTTAAATTGAAAAGTCAGCTTTATGACAAGCAGCTCTCTTTGTCTTCCTCTCCTTCTGAAGCTTTATCATAGAATCTTTCGCTTACTTCTTTGCAGCTGAAACTGTCTAGGAAAGCAATACATACACAGGTTCAAAGAAAAAAATCTGGGTTTTTTTTTTCAAGATAGTATGCAGAACTACTGAAAACTAACATGAGCAAAACTTTTCTATATTCCCCGTTTTGCTGTGTCTGAAGCATTGCATTTGTTTAACAGCCTGCACTTACAGAAAGAAGAATGAATGGTTATCTAACTGTTCTAAAGAGATTTGAAATTATATTGTACTTCCAGAGAAAAGAAGGAACTATATCAGTTTCATAACAGATCAAAAACTGGGAGAGATTGTTGATGTGTTTATACCACCTCTGAGGCTACTAAGCCAGACATGCAATTTTGAAGGGCTTGTGGAATCCCTAATTTGAGAACAGACTATGACGATGCTCAGAGACCTGAGATAGAACATCGCAACTCAGTCTTAAAAAAACCCAACACTGTTATTTTCCAGAATGTAATCAGAGCAGATTGCATATTTAGAAGAGAAAAGCTGTGGCTGATTTTTTGAATCATAGGCAAAACAAAAGTGAAACTCCAAGGGACTGGAGAAAGGTGAGAGATGGGAAAGAGCACTTGATGAAGAGGAAACTGGCAGACACTGGCAATGTCCTAACACGGTGTGTGACTGTCAAATCTGCAAGATGCAAACCCATTTTCCAAAAGGCTGCAGAGATGGATAGAAATTATCCATGAGGAAGTAGAGTACATGTGTTTTATAGAATGAGAAGGCTCTGCAGCTGACACAGAGATGTTTGCAACACCAACAGCTACTCCAGGGAACATTTTGTGGTGGGGTTTGCTCAAGAGTAGCTATGCACTGTGGCTGAACTATTACTTTAAACACCAGGGACAACCTTTTTAATTATAAGTTTAAAACCTGCACAAATTACTGTGGTAGCTGATAGTGTGTGAAAAGAAAACTTGGTCACGTGGAACATAGGTAAAGTTCAGATTGCATCCTGGAAAGACTATATCTACTCTCAGTACCTCAGAGCTAGGTGCAAAAATCAATGTCTTGGAAAGGTAAATTTGCAAGTGTTAAGAAATGCAAGATCTGTCTGACATTAGTAACTTGATTCAATTGCCCAAGCAATGGGGCAACCCCAATATCACCTGAAAGACCTAACAAGATGAAATAACTTGCTACATCTATCTGCCTGACAGATACAGCACAGGAGCTATGGAACATGATGGGACATCTGCAAGGTCTTTTGAGTGACAGTCAGAGGACAGAATCACACTGTGAGTTTTTTTGGTTGCCTTTACAATTTCCTATTGCTCACATTGTGAGCTTGTGTTACTTCCTATGACAAGGCAGAAGCCTGTATTACAGACACTTCAACACAGTTATCTACTGACGAGTGAATATGTGTGAGCCAGGTGTCAAAGCACTGACTTCATTTTCCAAATGATTAGCAATCGCTTAAGTGTGCTTAGGTTTTCCCAGACATTTCTGTGGTGTTGACAGGTAAAACAGGATCAAAAGGGCAAATTTATGGATTAACAGCAGAAGTCAACCTAGAAAAGCAAGCATCTTAAATGTGAGCAGACACTTCCATGTTGGAAGTTCATGGCTCATGAACTGTTCTTGGTTACTCTGACAGTAACGGTCAAGGCATAATGGAACTACTAAAAGTAGAGTAGCAACTTTGAAACTGCTAATTTTAAACTGTTAAACTTCTAAAATATTCTTACAAAGTTTAGAAACAGCCTAGTTGGTGTCAATCCAATGCTAACAACAAAGGTACTGCAAATGCCTGTATGTACATTTAACAAAACAGAAAATATACCATGATGGGGAATTGTATTTGTGAGAACCTTTGCAGCCAAAGAGTAGAGGATGTTTGTAACAGTAAAACATGGTTTCAATGGCTTCTCATGGGGTTGCTGTCATGAGTTAATTGCTGCAGAAATTCAGAGCTGTAGTTGAAATAGCAATTACTGAGAGAAGGAAGAAATACAAGATGAACTGCCCCTGCAGGTCCTCAAATCACAAGGAACCACCAGATCCTAAAAGAAGAATAGGCAAGACTGTCCTGTACAATGTAGATAACAAAACTCTTCAGGAAAATCCAATGTGTAAGGACTGAAAACACCATTACCTTCCCTTTATTTGTCATTATGGCAAGAATTCTGATGATGTTCTGTGTATCTGTTTATACATACACATTTCTATTTTGAAAAGTATAAACATGTTTATTTTAATAACAGCCTCTTTAGCCATTAATATCTAGCTAAACATGTATACTCTTTTTTGAAGTTGTCCTAGTCTTCTTCATTGTATGCACCATATAGCTCCAAGCACATAAGTGCTATTAAGAATCTCTTCAGTGTCACTCAGCAGTTCAAAACAGGATAAGGTTAGGATTACTATTACGTCACTATGTTTTGCTCACTGATTATTTTATTAGAATCCTCAGCTAACCCTTTAAAATTAATTCATAAATTGCTTCCATTTCTACAATCACTGCGTAGATAAGGTGATATTTTGTTAACAGCTATATTTCTTGGTGAAAGGCATGTTTTAGCCCATACTGTATATTATAGCACTATGATTTTTAAATGTCTACACCCTTTAAAGCTGTCTCAAATTTAGGTGTTCTTACCCTTTAATGCTGTCAAAGAAAGTATTTAAAGATCAAAATATCATAGAATTCATAAAATTACATTTAATATTAGGGAAAATTTTAAGTTGTATATAATAAAATAGTAATTTATCCTCGTAAACCAGTCACTTATTTACTTTGAAATTGTTAGCTTAAAATTTTTCTCTATAGTACTGCACAAAAACATTTGCAAAGACAACAATATGTCTTTATAACATAAAATGATCCCTACATTGAAAAAAATGTAAAGGATCTCTATGTAACTGTGTGTCCTAGAATTATATTCCTTTCATAAGCTTATTATTAACTTTAGGTATATAACCTCACCTTCAAGTCAGCAGCGCATGTCAATTATAGAGCAGAACAAAACAAATCTATGCTGGTGTATAGACTGGGAGTGCAAATTGGTTGTCATGAGAATGATGAATGAGAGTATGAAAACAGTCCTGGTAAGGTCTGATTCCTCAAAAATGACATAATGATAATATATCTTCAACACTTTCCAACTACAGATCTCAGAACAGATACCACCAGGGATCAATAGCATTGTCCCTGCTTATGGAGGAAGAGATTGGGGTCCTAGATGATGGCATGCTGGCAGACAGATAAAATTCAGTCACTGAATCCCAGTCAGGATTTCATTTTCTGGAAAATACAACTTTCCACTGCTCAGTTCCACAGAAGTATGGGAGGACCAAGGTTATGTTTCAAAATTAATGAATGGCACAGGTAGCACTGCAAAGGGATTTTAGGAAGTCACAACAGATACTTTTTACTACTAGTGCTACAGCAGCATCTACATACTTTGTTTATATGTCCATCCGGAAAGCATCATCCACATGCATCATGAAAGGGAGATCTCTGACCAGAAGGTCTTGTACTCTAAGAGCACAGAACGAGGCAGCAGCAAAGCAGCAGTGAGACTGCAATTACTGATTTGAACACTAGCCATAGTGCACCCATATTTGAGTCAATTTTAAGCACCCTTTTTGATAGACATGATGACAGGTCATGTTAGAATTTCCTTCTTTAATTATATTTATAAGGAAACCCATTGCTTGCTTCCTGATTAAAAAAAAAAAAACAAAACAACAAAACCTTACAGCTTGAAATCTTAACTTGGTCGAGTAGTTTCTTTTGCCACAATTGAAGAAGGTGATAATTTTAATAAACCCACATTTATCTATGAATGGCTGAGTGTTTCACATGTTGAAAATTAAAGATTTAATTTCTTTCCTGTAAAATAGTTAAAACAAATGTCTTCTGTCAGAAATGTCTTCTCCCAACTTCAATTAAACTTCATAATGACTTTCACGCATCAGAGCCCTCACTGAAAAGATCAGTCAGTTCTATCTTCTCCACAGAAACTGTGTACTGCCACAGATGGCCAACATTGATTCTTCAAGCACTGCAGAGAATTTCACTACATTTTTCAATTTTCTGGCAATTGCACTTTTAACTGACGGTGAAATTATTATGGTTTTTGCTGTCATCTTAACTTTATTCAAAGTACTTAATATATCCCAATTTACTCAGTTTAAAAAATCCTGTCTAATTTTGTCTAGACACTAACAGATTACTTCCCACATGCTCTTTACTAGAACAGTCCACACAGTAATTTATTTTCTTTTGCTTTGTTATTCTGAAAAAGAACCCAAACCTATTCTGGATTTAAAGTATGGGGTGCAAATCTCTCGATTAATTGAAAAGTAACATTTTTCATAGACTTTGGATTTTCAGCAGTACCAAGAGTTGAATCCATACAGACATTACTTCAGTGTTGACATCAGGTTTAAATTCAAAGAGTAAGAACTCAGAAGTTAATTTTACCAAAGCTAAGCAGGAGTCTTGTTGCAAACTAAGGGTATCCATGCGTTATACTATTTGGAAATGGTTAATCACATACATAAGACTTTCCAGACAGATCCAGCAAGAACAATTTCTCTTTTGAGACACTTATTCCTGCAGTTCTTCACTTCCCATAGAAAAGCTGTCAGTCAGTGACCCTGAAGTATTTTATCACAGATGGAAGATCAAACACTTGTTCACTTCTGTTGTCCTCAGGGTTAGGCATACAACAGCACAGGTATGATATGTTTGCCCTGCAGTCCCCTCTCTGCCAATAACCCCGAAAGGCTGATTGCTGATAATTCTCAGGGAGGTGAAGAATGTCTCTAAAAATTGGCTATCGAGCAAGTCCTGTTCTTAACTCCACTTTTCTAAACCCAGAGCAGACTCAAGTCCAAAGGACTTACGTCAGTAAAAGACAAACACTGCTGTGTTTACTGCACTAAATTCGACTGATAGTTATTTCATTCCTGCTGTGTATCACAGATCTCTCTTGTGATTTTGGACAAATTCTTTAATTTGTCTTTGCAACAGCCTCTCCTCTACGCAATAATAATGCTTCTTCACTCTTATTTTTTTTTTCTTTATTTCTTTAAACCCAGAGCAACCTAGCACTCTCAAAAGTGTTGAATAAATGCAGAGTGGACATCCCACACTGTGTTCAGTGATGTCACATCACTTAGGATCCTAAAACTAGTTTGCCTAAAGCCATGACCCCATTTATGTTTGTGTGGCCATTTTCAGCCTGGCTGGCTGACGGTGATTTCATATAGGGGGAAACACAGGCTGGCTGGCTTTGTGCCCTTATGTACAGCGCTCAGAAGTGGAAAACTGCTCAGTTACTTCTAGCAACCTTAATAATATCAACAGCAACAGTTACCATCGCGGAAATAAAAAGAAATACAGCTGAGTGCTTCAGATCATGGAATCACAGAATGGTTTTGGTTGGAAGGGACCTTAAAGATCACCTCGTTCCAACCCCTCTGCCGTGGGCAGGGTCACCTTCCACTATCCCAGGTTGCTCAGACCCCCATCCAGCCGGGCCTCGAACACTTACAGGGATGGGGCATCATCTACCTGCATCGAGAGCAGCGGGCGCTGCTGGAGGACGAAAGCCGCATGGGCAGGTAGGATGGCAGCACCTGCGTGGAACACCGTTTTCCCCTCGGTATTCCCAAATGCGTGCCGCGGCTCCCGCGGCTCAGCCACAGCCGCCGCCGCCAGGTGCCGCTGGTGCCTCTCCGTATCCCGGGGCGCTCCCGGCCGGAGCCGTCCACAGCTCCCGGGCGCACGGGGCTCCCGGCGGGATCTGCCACTCCGGCGACACACTGAGCATCTCCTCTGCCCTGTCACACCTCCTCTGCTCCCCTTGCTAGTGTCAGGGCTCTTCGGCCAGGCCTAATAGCAGCTGCAGTCGTTGGGTTGGCTGCTTTGCCTTCACACTGGGACAAGTTGTTGAAAATTTCCTTGGAAAGCCTCTGAGGGAATTTAGTCTAAATAAATCAAATCATTAAAAACAAAACCAAAAAGTCCTACTATGGAAATATTGTATTTGGATATTTTTTAAATTAAAATGCAGCTGTGTCCTGGGGTGCATCAGGCACAGCATCACCAGACGAGGCAGGGACGTAATTGTCCTGCTCTGCTGTGCGCTGGTGTGGCCTCACCTCGAGCCCTGTGTGCAGTTTTGGGTGCAGCTTCCTCATGAGGGGAAGTGGAGGGGTGAGACATCTCTGTGACGACCAGTGACGGGACCTGAGGGAATGGTCTGAAGCTGTGTCAGGGGACGTTTATGTTGGATATTAGGAAAAGGTTCTTCACCCAGAGGGAACAGGTTTCCCAGTGAAGCGGTCACAGCTTCAAGCCTTACAGAGTTCAAGGAGCATTTGGACAATGCTCTCAGACACATGGTGTGACTCTTGAGGTTGTCCTGTGCAGGGTCAGGAGCTGGACTAAGTAATCCTTGTGGATTCCTTCCAACTCAGGATATTCTATGATTCTGTGATTCTCAAACTCATGTTCAAAAAAAGAATTTATATTCCTCATGGAAGAAGCTCTTTGTCATCATATGTGCCAATAATGAATGTGAGAGGCAGATAAATAAACAAAGAAATCATACAAGGGAAAATCATTATCCATTAGACACGCTGAATGACTTTGGCATGTGCGTGTTGCATTCTTGCCTAGTGGAAAGTTTATTAATGTAAGCAGCTTGGACATAAGGCTTCCTCCCACCTCAAGCATTGCTGAGGGCTGGGAAGGATACTGCAGGGTGGCTCAGACAGGGCCAGCAAGCCATTACACTTCCATATTAGGAAATAATTAGGAACTATTAGGGACTAATAAGAACTAATTAGGAACTATTAGGAACTAAAGTCATTCTCCTTCAAACCCAGGCTCTTTCAGTTTGTTGTGTTCAGGCACCAATGTGCAAGGTTGAGTTTTCAAAGATGCTTTCTTTTTGTTGATCTGAGGATAAAAGCATGGACCCTTGGGAGTGATATTCTGAGATAAACTGTATTTCCTGACAATATTAATAACAACCTCTGAAATGTCATTTGATGCTCACTGAGAACGTATATAAATATTAATCTGAAACATTCACATGATCTTCCATTCATCTATTCCACTGAAATGTCATTGGTGAAATGCTAATGGAATGTGACAAAATACTTAAGCCAGAAAACTCGTGGGACAAATTAAGGCCACTTGACTTTTCCCAACCACTGTAATAGCTACTGAAACACTGGCAGAGCCAGAGGAAGATTTTGTGTTGCTCTAGGGACATCACAGTGTGGTCTATTGAAAATAGCTTTATGGTTCCTGGCTGACCTCAGGTTTCCAACCTACCTTGTAAGATAGTACCAAAAGTGAACCTTCTGAAAGGGAAGAAAATTGAAACAAGTCCTGGGGAGACTTTGTAAATGTTCTGTAAATCTCGCTTCTGGCTCTTGTGGTTGTTCTCAATTTCCACAGATATTTAAAATTAGGAGAAACAGCTTTAGTTTGTGAGGTGAACTTCAGCTAGCAGGCATTGCAAAATTTTCCTCACCTAGTTTACTTACACAGTCTTACCTGTTTCTTTGTTTGTTTGTTTTTCCCCGGGTGTATAACATATGTCTTCCCACATCTAACATTAAATACAGACTTATTTCAGAGGAGCAACTATTTTCACTTACATTTGTCCTAAGCTAGAGTTCAGTTCATTGCTTCTGATCTGATAGAGAACTGGAAGTACACCATTCATCCCCAGATATTCACATGTTGTAAAAGCAAACATGAAGAAAAAATAAAGCACTTCCTCCACAGCATTAATTTTTGAAAGGAATGGTTCTGAAAGGTGTCCACAAGTAGCAGAAACTGACTGAAAGATAAAAGCCAACACTCCACGCATCCATACATAGGTACAGAAGAGGCGCATCAGAGGCAACCAAACAGGAACAGAGACCTCCATTTATCTCTTGCAATGAAACAGAAAATAGATGAAACCTGGCATCAGTCTGAAAGGATCATTTGAAGTTAATATATACAAAGTCCTGAGATAGAAAAGAAAACCCAATAACCCACAAAAAAAAGTCCACAGCATAAACAGATCAGCATGCATGTGAAAGAAGAGAAAAGCTTTACCTGAGAGCCTGATACAATTTGTAAAAAACATTAGTTACAAGCCAAGATAACTTGAAAGATGGGAAGTAACAATAGATGCTGCTAAAACTGCACCTGGAAACAGAAGTAAGGACCTTCAAACACACAAAAAAATGGCCTTATTGGCATCAAGCATAAATAATCAAAGCTGAGAATAAATATTTGTGGGTATTGAGGTGGTCATGGGATTTATAAATGATACAGATTATTCGCACAAAAAAAAACCCCAACTTAAAAACCTGATACTATTTAGCTTAAGAAGGAAGCAGCCATGAGTTTCTTATCTACCAATTAATTGCATCTGCAGAGCTCTTCACTTGATACAAACCACTTGTTTTTTTTTTGCTTATCCTCCTCTGGCCTTAGAAACAAGATTCCTTATCAGTCCCCAGTGCATTTCCCAAGGTGTAGTGAGAATGTAATTAAATGTTATATAATTAAAAAGGGATTACACCTAAATCACTATATTGTGGCCATTTCTCATGCAGAGTCTTTATAGAACTGCAGTGTTTTAAGTCACAAATGTAACTTTATTCTAATCCACATCTCTGTGCACATCTGCAGTATGTCAGGGACAGAGATTTTTGTCCCCGTAAAATTCTCGAGTACAAGTTGCTGAAGAGATTATAAAAACTTCCTTTACTTGAGGGAGACTTTTTTTTTCAGGTTACCTAGTGAAGTTAGTGAAAATAGCACCATAATAAAATTCAACAACATTTTGCGCTCATCATCACAAAGTCAAAATATCTTTTTTATGTGTCTACCAATTGTCACAATTTTAGAGTTGCTTGCAAACATGATCCTAACAACACGGCGGGGCTGGGGCAAGGAGATATTTACAGCATCCACCTGTAGGCACCTAACTTTGAGGGCTGAATCACTAGGGCTAACTCTGGCTATATCTGGTCTCCCAAGGGTTCCCAGGAGGAAGCAACAAAGCATCTTCAAATAGTGTTTCAGAGAAGGAGCCTGAATGCTCTAAAACAATGTGAAGTAAAGGCAGAGGCCTGATTTTTGTCATGGTAAACCTGCCCCACCACTTCTATCCTGTCCTTTGCAGTGCAAACAAGACTCTTTTAAGCCCCAACAACATGTGTCTGATCCTCAGAGCTGGAGCTGCAGCACAGACTCTTTTAGACCAGGGAAGGTCCTTGCTTCAGCTCCCGAGCCCTGCTGCCACCCCAAGCTGAGATTTGGGCAATTAACTTTGTGTTAAGCAGACAATGAAAATGTGGCCATTCAGAGCAACCAGAAAGGAAACAAAAATACTGGTGTTTTTGCAGTCCGTATCACATCTAAACAAATAGTATGCTTTCCTTAGGCCAGTGCTGACACGGGTCCAAGTGAGTGAATCATAGAATCATAGGATGCCTGAGGTTCAAAGACAGCTCTTGAGGCCATCTTATCCAACCCCCTGATCAACCAGGGTCACCTAGAGCTCATTGCCCAGGACAGGGTCCAGACGGTTTTTTAGTGCATCTAAAGATGGAAACTCCACAGTTTCTACGGGCAGGCTGTTCCTGTGCTCAGTCGCTCTCAGTGTGACTGGTCCTGTCACTGAGCACTACCACAAGAGCTGTCTCCACCCTCTTTGCTCCCTCCCATTAGTTATTTCTATACATTATAAGATACCCCATGAGCCTTATCTTCTCCCGGCTAAACAGTCCAGCTCTCTCAGCCTTTCCTCATATGTGAGATGTTCTACTCCTTTAATCAGCTTTTCTTTTATTATATATGCACTTATAGAAAACCTTCTTGTAGTCTTTTATATCCCTGGCTAAATTCAATTCGATTTGGGATTAAATTTTTCTAACTTTATCCTTGCTTCTGCCCTTGGTATGCTTCCTCTTTGTGTTTGAGTTTGGACAAGAAGTCAATCCTATGTCCAGACATAGTTTACATACTTTATGCAGTTGAGTAGTTAAATTGTACCCATTTATGCCACAACTGAGTTTAGGATTCTGTGTGTTTGAAACACCACCACCACCACCAAATAAAATGTTGCATATTTTGAAAAAATGTCAGGTATAAGCATGAACATCTGCAAAGCACAGGTCAAGTTGTAGCTGCCTTCACTGTAGATGCTAAAAGCTGGATTTCTTTTATATTTTATTTCTGTGTTTCTAAAGGAGGTGGTGTGCAGTGTTTATTGTTTTAAAGCTGTACCCAGATATTTAGGATTGTACAGAGACAGTGCTGATGGAAATGTTCTAAGAGTCACAGGTGGTGGCGGTAAATGACCCAAGATTCAGACCCATATAAGAGAGTAGACAGTACAATGGCTCTGTAAACACCAATCTTTGTACTTTTCTTCAGGTGTTTATTACACCAAATTCTTTCATGGAGTTTTCCGAAAGCTGTTGTCTATCTCTTTGTCAATCTTACCATCTGAGGAGATGATAATTCTCAAATAATTAAACTGCTGGACTGACTTGAGCTCCTATTCACCAATGATAATATGGGGATGATGAAAGATTTCCTGAGGTGCAGGTTGGTAGAAAACTTCTGTCTTCTTCAAGCTGACTTTCAGCCCAAAAAGCTCAGCAGCCTCTGCAAAGCAGGATGTTAAACGCTGCAGAGCTACTTCTGTGTGGGCAA
>VZRE01008111.1:0-18248 GCA_013396775.1 Cephalopterus ornatus
CCTTCCCTTTTCCTCCCGCTCTTTATTTTAAGAAAGGGAAGGAGTTAAAAGAGTAAGCAAAAAAGCAGCAAAGCACCCACAGCACATAGAGCAACATGCCAGGGTCTCACCTGAGCATTGCTGATTGCCCCAGCCCCAGCGAGGATGGGCATCAAAGGAGCGTGATCTCAGGTCAGCCGTGCCACCCGTGGGGAAGCTCACTGCAGGACCAGGGCCTCCACCTGCTCAAGGCGATGGAGACTGTGGTGAGGCTTCCTGTATCCTCCTGCTCACCACGGGAAAAGTCCTGCAGAAGCCCTGTGAAAGCCTCCAGAGTGATTGAGAAATCCCTCTCCTTTGGTCATCTTGGAAAGGGAAGGTGGCACTGCTACTGCTCTGTGAGCAGGTCTGTGCCACAGGTGGCACAAAACCCTTCCTTTACAGCAGGCAGCAGCCTGATGCAGTAGCAATGCCTGTCTGCTCCTTCCTGATGCAGAGCTACTGCTCCTCTGGATGACTTGATCAATCAGACCATGTTATATCAGCTGCATAAAACGTTCTGAAAACCCAAAGCATTTTCTTGCCCTCATTGTGTCAGATTCTGACTCCTGCAGACCACATATCAGTTCAGATCCAAGGAAGTTTGAGAGCTCTTTAAAAAGTACCCAAATGACTTTGGATAACCCAAGTTCTTGTTCTAAAAGGAGCTGCAGTACTTCAGAGCCCAGGAGGTCACCCAGAAGTGCCTGTGTCATTTCTGCCAGTGGGGCATAACTGGCTCAAGAATATATCCCCTTGTTTGCAGAAAGTTCCTGAGTGGAAAACACTCTGCTATGGGAAGGGTCACAAGCAGCCAATCTGCTAACCCATAGCCAAGGTCCAGCATTGGTGGGCACTGGCCAAAGTCACCGTCCTCAAGCACTACCAAACAGGAAAAAAAAAAAAGAAAACAACTTTATCTCTTAATTCAAGAACCTCCCAGGACATTTACAAAGGCCTTCACAAAAAACTGTGGCTGTGACCCTTTTCATACACCTAGTCCAGCACTGTTAATCTCTAGGATTTGTGTATAGGAAGGCAGGAGGGACAATGGGACATTTAAATGTACAAGTCCAGCACAGAGCCAGAGGACATACGTTGATGTAAACCAGTAATAAACTGGTTGAAGGGATGCTGGTCCCAGCAGAACAGCAGCACAACCCTCAGGCACTGGAAAAGTCACCGGAAATTTGCCCAAATGCTAATTACTGAATAAACTGAATTGGCAAGAAGTGGCAGAGGGCATGTGATGTAGGATAAGGGAGCTGTTGCCTAGGAATGAGCAAAGCACCACTTCTACACACCTATTTCTCTGCACTGAGATGGTGTTTCTGCAGGGGCCCCTACCTGCTAGAAAGCTGTGATCTTCGGTGTAACTGGGGAAACACCGGGAAATTAAGGAAGGTATAATTTCTAATATTATGACTTTATTTTTTATAAATACTTGAAGACAGAGGTTCCGTCTCACTGTCAAGTCATATAATTGCCAGCAGTGCATTTGTTAATTTGTTACATTGTGGTGTTACTGAGTGGGACTTACACATCCTCACCATGGTGTGTTTGTGGGGTACCAGGGCATGCCAGATCCCTGTTGCTGGTGTGCCCTGTGCCTCTGTACCCCTCCCAAACCTCTGCTTTCACTGCTATGACACCAATTGTTAGACAATGCCAAGGCAAGGTGAACCCTTCCAGCTCGCAGGCACTACACAGTAGTACAAGCCCCAAGGCTTAGAAAGTCACTTTTTTCCCAACAAAATTTCCTTGGGCTTTTCGCATCCTGCGTGACCCCTGAGTGCTGTCTGGGGTCAACCGCCAGAGCTGTCACCAGGGGCCGTGGCTGCTGCGCTGAAGCACTGTGGTCCCAGTGACAAACACCTCTTTCTTTGCATGAAGATGCCAGAGTGGTTCCTACTACTAGTGGAGACTGGAGCTAGCTGAGGCTGCTCAGGGATTTTGATCTCCATACGGAACAAGAAACCAAAGTAGGAGCTTGGTGTGTTGCCTCTGCAATCTGGCATTTCCTTGGGAAACAGGATTCAGTGAGGCAGCCCAGAGAAGGCAGGTCACTGTGCTGAGGACTCTGAGAAGTTCTTCCCCACCACAGCTAGCACTTCTGGACACCCCATCCAGGTTGTGCCGAGAGCTGGCACTGGGTCTGGCTGTCTCACCGCTGTGGCAGTTTGTCTGGGCCTGGTGATTTGTCAGGTCAGGCAGCAGGAGACATTCCTCACCAAGCCCCCAGGGCTCCCTTTTGGGGTCATCCCCTCTGTACCAGAACTGTGAACAATTACACACTCCTGCCAACCCTCAAGTTGTTTTATGGTGTGCTGGATCATTATGGTTTGCATCAGGGAAGCAGAGAACTGAGTCCTGGCCCCTGCTGCATTAAACTCCACACAACCTACTCGGAGATGGACAAAGCTGAGCTCATAGGTCCTGGTTTAAGCATATAAATAGAGGAGCTGATGATGTGACAGGCTGAACACTGGCTTTTCCCAGAGATTTTGGAGGAACAGCTTGGGAAGTGGCTTTGATTCTTCTATGGAAATGCTGAAAAGCAGGAAAGCATAGTTTGACTGAAAACATTTGAGTAGTCAAGAAAACTAAAGGCTACAACTGAATTTTTGAGAACCTGTTTTGTCTGTAGCCATAAGCACTGCAAGAAAATGCATATATTTTATCAGGTGTTGCAGTACGGGTGGGTTGCCACAGAGGCATTTCCCAAGAGCATCACTCAGGTTAAAACAAGCACCCTACAGGCAAGTATACCATGAAACCCCCAGGCAGGCTTTCACTCATTGCTGCTGCACCCACTTCCTAATGCACGCCCAGGGCTGGGGAGGAGCAGCCTGCACAGAGTGGGTCTTTCCACTACTGGGAAGGAGACAAGGAATGGCAGGGATGACACCAAAACCTCTCTGTGTCTCAGATCTGCAGGACAAGCTCTGACTTCCATCTGAGCAAAGCTGCTTGTCCATGGTGACTGGCTCACAGAGGCGCTTCTCTGTGTGGAGTCAGCAGAATAAGCCGTTTCACAAAAGGAAACCACTGAATGTGTATAAATCCAGAGCCTGCTGTCTCAGAAGAGCATCCATGTGCGTGTGGGGTGGTGTTGCTCCCTGGTTTGTGTCTCTCCTGTCCCTTTCAGTGACCCTGGGCAAGTGGAGCAGGGCTGAGCTGCTGCACAAGGCAGCATGGCTTCAGCCAAGAAGCCAGACTGCTCAGAAATAAATGTGGCTGGCAAGGCAAACATGAGTCTCTTTAAATAAAGTAACTGATCCCCCTCTCATAAGTGTTTTCATTCAAACAGCAGGGCTGCACCTTTATTAGTGACTGGATATTGAGGTATCAGTGCCTCTGATTTCAGCAGCTTAAGTGTAGAATTTCCTTTTATGGGCTGCAATATATCAGGCTGGTGATGTTGGCTAAATTACTCGTTTTCTTTTGGCTAGTTGTCTGTGGATCAGCTATCGCTGATAACTGCACATATTCCTGTGTCGCATGCCTTCCTAACGGGAATATTTTTAATAGTATGGAATGAAAACGTCAAAGAGTCTTCCTGTCCCTTCTCCTCTAGGCAAAACTGACATGATAGAGCCAGCTATAAAACAATATTAACTCTTACTGCAATCACATGGCTGTACTAAATATCTGTACTAACCTGATGTTCACAGAAAAGTAAATGCTCTGGGAGAATATCAACAAGGGTAACACATTTTATTTGGCAGTCAGTCCCACATATCTGCTATGTGCTTTGCAACAACCATTTTAAAGCTGGTTCCCAGAAGCCCTGGGTGTGCACAGTGGAGACAGTACAGAGAGAGTGTGTTACAGGTGTGCACTGCCAAAAATGAAAGACCGATGAGTCAAGTCCATAACCCTAACCCAAACCCAGGTCATGCAGCAAGACCATGTATAAGGGTTTTCAACAACCTATTCATTTTTGAGGAAGTAACATTTGTAGTCCTGCAGCAAATCCGGTGCTGTGAATCTTGTATCCAGATGCATTCACAGCAGAAATATCCCTTTCAGGTAACAAGCAGGTCTGTGCAGGCATTTGGTGCTGCACGCTGGCTTGCCAGCCCCAGAAACAAACATCTCCGTGCCCCTTCACACCATTCCCGCTGGCCAGGGAACCTTCTTTTTCTTCCTTCATTCCTTCAGTTCTTGCATCTCTTAGCACATTGTGTCCATGGCACGGTCCTGGGGCTCACGTGTCCTTGGAAATATGCATCCAAGTGACACTGGTCATAGTGAATGTGCTCTGTAACACAGATCTTCCAAGCCATGGAAAGGTTTTCAGCCAACAATTACTTAGGGTAGTGAATGGCTAGAGTTTCTGTATGGGGTGATCAGTGCACCATGCAGCTCTATGGGTGTTGGACAGCACATGGTTGGTCCCTGATCCTTCAAAATGTGTCCTCTCAGCATCCCTGGAAGAGTCTAGGAAACTGAACTATTTTCTTTTTTTTTAGCTGATAAAGTTTGACTAATTCAAAGTCAGCGGTATGGTTACCTGCATAGATTTTCTTTCTGCAGATTTTATACAGGGTTCTTTTGTAGAAAGTTACTGTAATTTAGATAGATGTCTGCTGCAGTCACCAAGCCTATAGCTTTGACAAAGGCAGCTATTGATTTTGTCTGATGCGATCTATCTCATATGAACACACACAGCTTCTCACTCATCAGCTGATCTGCTACATTATTACTTATTGATTCTCTTATTTGCTTTTATTTACCAGATGTAGAAGTTGCTTCAAGAAGACACTTTGCTTTATTCCAGTTTTCTCAGCAAAACTTGGCCGAAGTTTGTCACAGGGATCACATTGTTTTCTGCTACTTTGCACAGGTTGCCTGAAAGACCTGAACAAAAAGGAAACTTGGTGATCCCATAAGATCCTTCTTACCCTGACCTTTCTGTCAAAGTCATAAGGCCTGTCCTCTGAGTTTGCAGGCACTGACTTGTGCACATATGCATGTGCATGCCTAACTTAGTTCTGCCGTCAAACACCATGATATTACAATTACCATTAATTAAAACTAATGTCTGTGTCCTAGTGACATGGACTAGAATTTGACCCCCTTTGTTATCCACATTGTTATGATTTAATTTGCAGGCTCTATAGTGTTATCTCAGTTGCTGAAGAGTATACTGCAGACATGAGCATCTCGAGGAGGTTTCCTTCCACCCCCTGCTATTTTGGGTAGCACCAGCTCACTGGAGGCCCTTCACTCTGCCTGGCAAGCAGTACCTCACACCACATCAGTGGGAAGGGTTCAGATCAGGGGCTGGCAATCCCGTGTTAGGAGCTCAAAGTGATTCAGTAACCCTTCCCTCCCATGATCTGTAGATAACCTGGAATAAAGAACATTTCTATGGAAAACACTTTACCTGGGACACTTTTCCTAGACTGTTATTTGTTTGTCACCAGTTTCCAAACCCATCTTTATCTAAAGAGGAAAGATGATTTACTCCATAATATTTTTGCATGGCATCTCAATGAAATAGAGTGCTTTGGCTGGTACCTGCAGGTACAGCAATCCTCAGAAGACTCCAGTCATTTCTCGACAACATCATGGAGGTCAGATGGCTGCAATAATTACAGGAAGTGTACCAAAACACCTCCTATGGTGAGGGATGATTTGTAGTACTCTCTTCTGGAAATGGGCTTGCACACAAGGAAGTGCAACAAAAAAACCTTGGGTTTAAAAAGATGTGTTTATACATACACACAGGCAAACTCAGAGTTTAATGTTTGATTAAGGAGATGCTGACACTGTGCAGGAAATATTCTGGGGGAAAGGCCTTCCATATTTATTTATAAACAATTCTACTCACAGGGGCTCCATTCTGGTGTCTAGACATTGTATGATTTGGGAAAAGAATTGGCCCTTGAAAGTCAGGAATACATAACAAGGTAATCACAAAGTCTAGACCAAACAGAAGGCAGAGAACTATAGCATCTGTAGCACATGACTACCTGTGAATCAAGTATTTGCAAACAGCAAATTAAAGAAGTACATGTAACTGTAACAGTGACAAACTAAAATAGTGGTGGTAGAGGCCGCATAAGTTTATTCATCTGGTCACTCTGTCTGAAGATGAGGTCATTATCCCTGTGCTGTTGCAGATAGATGTTTGCAACTTACTGTGAGAGGTTTCCAGTTATGAAGTTCCCACAACCTCCCTACAAAGATTGTTCCAGTGTTCCTTTGTTTCTGGCAATTTTCCGGTGTCAAGCCTCACTCTTCCTTGCTGCCATTTAAGATCATCATTCATTGTTCTACAAACCATGGATGTTAGATGCACAAGATTTCCTTTTATTTTTACAGCAGCTTTCACATAGTGGAGGAGCTCCCCTGAGCCTTCACAAATGGTGAGAAGCTCTTGACCAAACTCAGCTCAAGATACTCCTCCATGCGTTTGCTACATGACTGTTCACTCCCTATTCTGGATTCGCACTGCTGATTTTCCTGCTGAGTTGCTGTGCTTCCCTCTAATAGATTATCCCTTGTTTTTTTTCCAGATTCTCTTTCAGACTTTATAAGATTCTGTTGAACACCAAGTCAGTCCTCCGAGGTAACTGCAGCCCCTCCCAGATGTCTGACAGCCGCCCACTGAGTAAGTACTGTCCATGTTCCATCACCCAAGTCATTTATGAAAAAATCGAATCACAGTTTGTCTGAGACAGACACCTGTGACTCAGTACATCCTTCAGCTCTGTCAGCACACCCCGATGAGTGCTCTCACAGGGGGCTTTACAAAGAAATTTCACCCAAATAAAGCTCTCCTCCCTTGCTTTTGAGAGGTTACACGGAAGTGGGGGTTGAGTCAGTCTTTCTTCTTCACTGTAGCTGTGAAGGACATTTTCATAAAGCAACTGTCTTATTTGTAGAAAGAAAAACACAAATAAGGCAGAAACAAGCAATAATAAGGCTCTCAGGCACTGTAGATTCCCTGGTCACGCTGCCTACATCAGCTCCAGGTAAGACGTTGACAATTAAATCCAGGGAAAGAATAACATAAACCATAGAGGTTTTTGCTGTATCTGTCTACAAAGAAGCATTTTCAAAAGTTAGAAACCTCCACTGCTGGGCCATGGCATAAAGGAGCTTGCTGAAAGACAACACCTCTCTGATGGATGGAGTGTGCAAAGAGCTCTTGGGAAATGCAGCTCGATGAGAAACCGCACTGAGCAATAGTTCTTCTCTCACCTTTGCTTGGGGTGAACCAGGGGTATGGACCTGGTTAACCACAGCACAGCAAGCACATTACAGCCAATCAATAGCCTGAAGTGCTGGAACAGCCAAGAAATTGTTGCTATGGATTTATATAGGGTTATACATTTTATAGGGAGGCCACCTGAGAGTAATCTTAAGAAGCAGGAACAGCTTCTGTGTGGAAAAAAAGAGAGGTGATACCAGGACAGGCAAAGTTATAAACATCATATTAAGGCTTTTGGGAATAGAGCAAAGACAAGAAGATGTAAAAGCTGTCTTAGGTTGTTTAAAAGCTATTTTTATTGCCTGTAGATGAAATGTGCAAGGACATAAATGTGTATTTCTCAGTCTCAGTTTCTGATTAAGAAAGCCAGCAAACTCCAGACAGTGACTGGAGCCTCTCTGAGAGGCAGCAAGATGAAGCTGGGAGGAAGGTCTCCAAGTGGCACAGCACTACCACCTGCCCCAGACTTGGGGTTTGTGTAACCCAAGTGGGAGAGAAAAGATATGCACCTCCCCAGGGGAGCCTCCGTCAGGCTTGTGGTGGAGCTGGAAGCTGCAGCTCCCTGAGCTTGGTTGCCCTCCCCATCTTGCCCAGTTTGCTCCCTCCGCTCTGCTTTAGCCAGGGTTGCACGTCCATATTAAGAGGGAGCCATCACAGAAGTGCTGCTGCAGAGTAAGAATGTTTACCTCCATCAAAGGGTCTGATTGACCTCTCTGATATGCGTAAAAGCAGCTTGTGGTGTATTTTCAGAACAACCTGAATGCACCTGCATGTTGGCTGTGCTCTGTCAGTGGGGCTACACCACTGCACCCACTGTTCTGCTCCTACCTTGGTGCCTGGAAAAAATGATCCACAGATCATCACTCTGCCTATTGCACTCTAAAGGCAGGTCTTGAAGGTGTCCTTCAGGTAGTCCAATGACATGCCATGCCATGCCATTTAGGATTATCCTGGTCATAAAACAACACATATTAGAGAGGTGGGCTAAGCCTTCAGTGCTCACCCCGAAGCCCTTAGTAGTATAATAAACTAGGTATCTTGAAAAATGCCACTCCTGTTGTGCCTTTTCACTTCTGGTTGTAGGAGACTTTCAAAAAGCAGAGAATAAACTCCACCAGTCACTTACAGATGCTTCTCTGGAGCACTGTGAAACAAGCAAGCTGCAGGTCTGATGGATCCAGTCATATTTTACTGGATAATCACTGGAGAGATAGAAACAGCCACATATCTTGGCAGGCACATGGGATAGGCAACTGGTTGGGCAGAAAAACAGTTCTGCTGCCTGCATGATAGAGAGGCTGGAAGTGTTCAAGGCCAGGTTGAGTAGCGCTTGGAGCAACCTGATTTTGGGAAAGGTGCCCCGACCATGGCAGGGGAGTTGGAACTAGATGATCTTTAAAGTCCCTTCCAGCCCAAACCATTCTATGGTTTTACGATTCTATGATTTTTGTTTGCATCACTGCCAGACTGGCCCATAGACCTCTGTTATCTATAGTTTTCCTGGGTGCAGCAAGAGCAGAAGTGGCACAGACGTAACATTGTCTCCCTTGGAGCAGTCCCCTCTGAGGCGACGTCCACCCAACTCCTCACATGTGAAAGCCGTCCGAGGGAAGCAGCAGTAGTGCCATGTGAAAAGAAAGGAAAATAGAGATGTGTTCAAGGAAAGGCAGCTCATACCAAGAGCAGACAACATACCACTGTCACAGGGCCTTCAGGGAAGAGAGAAGGAAAAGATACCTCTGGGGCAGAAAGGAAGGTGAAAGGGGTGTCAGGGCAAGAAGATAGAACAATAGGAATAACAGATGCATATGGATGTTGTCAAAATGGGAACGGAAGACTTGCATCCTATCTGTGTTTTGTATGGAAATACCTTGTTCCAGGAGCAAAATTACTTTTCTGATGTTCTTTGGTAGCTTCCAACCAAATTTCGCTGCTACCTCATTTTTTCATATCCTCATTTTCTGCTCCACAGAAGAGGAGGATCACAAAGCACAGATTTTCACACAGGTATCCAGCTCTCACCTGTTACTACATAGGGATGCTTCGCATAGCAATATGAGACACCTTCCACGCCTTCCACTGTCCAGGGGTGTGTTGTACTCTCATGAGTACAACACAGCACTGAGTGCCACCAACACACTCCTCAGTTTGTAGCAGGGATAAAGTGCCGAGGGATGTCAGGGCGCTCATGTCCGGCTTAGTACTGGCTGAGGCACCAGGAATCGCTGGAGAGATGAAAACAGCCATGTAGCTTGCCGTGCAAAGGGGATAAGTAACCAGTTGGACAGAAAACGAGTCTGGACTGACATCACCAGCTCAAGTATCAGAGACATTCAGCGTGTTTCTGTCTTCTCAGATAAAGCGACAAGTGCTCGTTTCAGTCCAAGCATGGCAGGATGGGAGAATATTATTAGGAAGCTGTTATGGATCTGACCAATACTATGGACACTATGATTAGACAAAAGGTCCTAGTTTTAATGACAATGAAGGCAGAGACAGAGCCTTTTCTAACTCCTAAAAATGTCTAATGAAAGAAGAAAATGTTCTGTTTGACACAATTAGAGCTGTGTGCTGCTAATGTAGGGGTGGGTTTCAGCAGGCGAGCTGGCAGCAGGGCATTTACCTTAACACAGCTGAGAGTGTTGTGGGCATTCACAGAGTCTTTATTTCCTGCAAACATGTCTCATGTGGAACTAACGCTGTGACAGCAACTACAGCAAAGTAGAAAATCTTTTCAATTTCATTAAAAATAAAAATAATGCAATTAGCTGTTCTCATTCATGAATAGGTAGTATCTGATTACTCTTAGAGCTCCCTATTACAGTGTTACAAGTGAGGCCTCATAAAATGGACTTCTCTGCAAATGCCTGTCTCCCACGTGACGGCCTTTGTCTGTCACAGAGCAGCTCAGATCCCTGGAAGAAAGGAGTCCATCTTCAGCTGCATCAGGTAGGTGAGCCACTCAAAGTCTTGGGTTTTTTTATGCTTGGTGCACAGATCACACTTCATGCCCAAACTCTCCCTGCAAAAGATTTTCTGATGCATTTATTTTGACAGCATAATTCAATACAATTTATTATTTTCTTTGTGCCTTTTACAGAACTGTAAGCAAACATAAAGGTGGAGCCCTTAACTTATTTGTCTCCCATTTTCCTTATTTGCTACTGAATAACGACATTTAAAACAAAATACACCCCTGCTTGGAAAATGATAAACTCTTTAGGAAAACCTAACTTCCTACTGACTAACAAAAATTAGCCACAGAATCAGAAGTCAGAGACTGATATTGGAATGCAGCATGTTCCCCCTATTTACCGACACATTGATTTTCTCGCAGAAGAGATTTCTTTTGACAACATCTGAATAATACCTAGGTGTACTTCTTTCTATAAAAAGTGACAAATTATATTTACCTGCAGGTATGCACTGTGATGCAAAGGATAATATGCCACAGAAGGTGCTGCTTAAAATAAATAATTCAGCCATTCAAAGAGTGTCATAGATCTAATTACATTTTATAGGAGACTAAATATTTGTTTAAACAATCTGCATCTAGGAGAATGTTTCCAGAACCTCTCCTTCGGCTTTGGTTTTAAATATAAGTATTAATATGCACGCTGTCATCTTGATGGTGGTAAAATAAGCACTGATCCACACGAAATATGCCTTATCTCAAAAAAGACAGAAAGTTCGAGCTAATTTTTAAATCCTTTTTTCCAATCCATCCCTGAAAAATCTCAGTCTTTCGATTAAGCTAAAAATAAAGCAACTGCACAACAAACAGGTCGCTTGGAAAAAACCTTCCCTGGAAAAACAACTTTGTTTTAAATCAGCCAGGAGCCAGACAGTGAGAAGCATGAAAAAAAAACTAAACAAAACAAACAAACAAACAAACAAAAAAAAAACAAAAAACAAAAAAACCAAAACCCACAAACCCCCTCACATTAAAATATTCCCCTAGCTCAGAATCTCTTTCCTTCCCCAAGAGACAGTTCACCTCCTCCTG
Source organism: Cephalopterus ornatus (assembly GCA_013396775.1). Taxonomy (NCBI): domain Eukaryota; kingdom Metazoa; phylum Chordata; class Aves; order Passeriformes; family Cotingidae; genus Cephalopterus; species Cephalopterus ornatus. The sequence continues at coordinate 11,250 of VZRE01008111.1, forward strand.
ACCCCATCCATCCCCTGTGCCTGAATCATTGCAGCCGGTTGATCCAAGATAGAGAAACAAGTGTTTCCAACAGTGCTGATAAACATCCATTGCATAAAAAACCCCTCTCTGCCAGTATCCTGAACTCAGACCCTCTCTCTGGTGGAGCAAATTTAAGCCTGTGGAAACATTGGCCAGTGCAGAGACAAAAGGCCTGGATCATTTTTATTTAATGTGGTATTCCTGTGCTTTCCTACCAAGCAGAGCCATGTGGAAAACATAGGTGTAAGGACATAGACTCCCTCAATCCCCACCAAGTGTAGAGGGAAAAAGCAGCTTTTGGGCTGCTTGGCCAAAGCAGCCTGCACACGTGCTCCTGCCTGGTTATAAGAGCACAAGGATAAAAATGTAAAGAAGTCGAGTGATTTGGTACTTGTAGGTCCAATCAGCAAGCAAGACTGCTGAAACACCCACCTTTAGGAATATTGGTGATTAAATCCTTTCAGTAATTTTGATCCTAATCATCCAGTTCTCACTTTTAAGTGCTGGCAATCTTTATAAAATCTGCTATGATATAAGTTTTACTCCAGTCTTGCCTGGGTAGAAAAAGCCTGTGCCACAGAGAAAGATGTGAGGGACAGTGCAAGGATGCTCTGCCCCAGCACTTCGTATCAGGGGCACAGAGACAGCAGAGGATGGAAAAGATAAATTGTCTTGTAGGTGACTGTCAAGTCTGGCCTTGCAGCTAGAAGTTTAATTGTGTTCAAAAGCAGCACAAAAGGTGAATCTGGGCTATGTTTCATCACTTCAGTGGCTGAACGATAGGTTGGGCCGCTCTGCCTGCACTTGCAGTTGTCTGCTTGAGGTGTCTAGGACTGATGATAACTCAGACAATGCTGCAGTGAAGAAATACTTTTGATGATCTTTTGTCTTGTGTGCAACGCCAACCCATTGCTGGAAGGGTACACCGCAGCCAGCTGATGTATTCAAGGTACCTGCCAGAGGAGCTGGTCCCACGTCGTGAGTCATAGCGTGAACCACTGTACTCTTTCCCTTATGCAAATACTAGCATAGCACATTCATCTTTTCTCTTGCTCTTTCCCTCCCACCACTTCTGTTATGATGCCAAAAAAGCAGAATCACAAAAAAAGGGTGGGAATCTGCTGAAAAATACCCATCACTATGGGACTTTGCTGCAACACGTGGAGCCTGCACAGAGACTTTACCGTTGCTTCACCTCCTGCTGCCTTCTGTCACTTCTTTGCAGCAGACAGAGCTGACACGAGCAGACCTGCCTCTGCTGAACCGGCTGCCACCTCTACTGTCAGCACTGAGTCAGCGCTTACATTTCTCCAGCTGTCCCAGCAGCAGCTGGGTTATTTCCAGGGCACCGAGTTCCTGCCCTCAATAAATGAAATTGCCCCGGGGGAATGTTTTCCCTGGGAGAAAGGGAAAGCAGAAAGAAACATCAAGAGGGCAGGGAAAGGCACAATGGTTTTCTACCCAGGGGAGTTTTGTGAGGCACTCTCGAGCCCAGGAGCTCCTCTGTGGACTTCCAGCTGCAGCAGGTCCCAGGGAGGAGCTCACTTGATGAGGACCTGGTGATGAGGAGACACCTCACAACAGAGTGTCCCTCCAACAAGTAAACTCTGCAAGGGTTAAGGTGAGATCCAGATGTGCTCATTCTCCTTGCAGAGCTCAATCGCATCCACTCATCACTCCTTGTCATCCCATCACACATCTCCATCATTAAGCAGCAAGAAGGAGAAAACCACCTTGCTTGTTTTCCCCCTTGTTTTTTTTTTTCTTTTTAAATGACTGCCACAAAAGCTAGCTGAAATGCTGAGGAGCAGCTGCACTATTAGAAATTATTTTTACCTCATTATAAAAATTGATCTTTTTTAAAATGAGAGAGGCAGAATGGAGATCAGAGATTCTAGTGCTTCACTGGGTGTTACTTAGTACCTGTGGATTATCACATTGATAAAAATATGTACAGACTCACTTTTCAGGTTTAAAAGTGTTTTGTCCTTTTGTTTGCTTGGCTAAATAAAGAGGTTTTGTTTGACCTGTGAATTTGAATCCAGCTGGCTTTTTAATATACAGTGACTCATACAAAGCAGCCTGCAGAGTCAATCTCATTTCCACTGTTCTGCCACTGATTTCGGTAGAAGTCTCACAGAAAATCAAGCAGTGTGGGGTGCTTTCGGCCCAGCTCCCAACCAGGCCTTCCTTATCAGAGCTATGCTCTTTTTTCTGTAACTGCTCCTTCTGAAACAAGGGAGCTAATCATAGCGAGAGGTACTTCATGCAAGCTAAATTGCCAGGATTTGGTCTTGCAAGGCACTGCAAGTAGAAGACTTTCAAGGTTAGTAATAAACCATTAGCTTCCAATGAAAATTGGAGCTGAGGCCAAGGACTGCCTGCCTCAAAAAGGTAGCTTTTTGTAATGAGATACTGCCATTATTGTGGCTTATGTGCAATAGAGCACCAGTGTTTTCAGTGGGAACAAGCTGGGAGCTCTTTAGACCAAGTCTGACAATATTTTACCTCACAATAAGGCAAAGAATTTTTAAGAGCAATAAAGCAGGAAATCTCATTTCCGTTTCCAGTAAAGGCTACATAGAATATACCATTACCAAATGCTGGGCCTGATCCTTGCACCTAACTCAGTGTGTGTGTTCTCCCCTCACATCATTGATGTGAGAACATAAAAACAACCTGCAGGGACAAGGAAAGATCTGTGCTCACTAGCAGTAAAGGCAATTGCCATTGCAGTTCTGGTCTCTACGCACAGAGTTGTCCATTGACTCTTGGAAACAGAAGATCAGGCACGATTCCCCTTAATCAGACACATGGTTGTCCCGTGAGATGGCTTCCTATTGTGGCTGTGTGAGGGTCACAGCCATGCTCTGTTCAGTGACTGGAAATGAGGACTCTGGGAATTTTTGTCACCCCAAATCATTTCATGACCAAGGTAAAAATGCCATCTTTTACCAAGGAGTTTGTGCGTCCAGTTACTGCAAATATAATACCATTTTCTCAAATACATCTCTGCTGTTTCAACAAAAAGCTCAGCAAGGAAAATACAGGTATCATGCTATACACAATTCCTGCATTTCCTCCGTTAGGAAGTGCAGCTTTTCTTTTTCTAAAGCGAAATGTTGTTTGGGGAGTCTACTTTATGTTATTCTGCTCAGATATTCCTGCAGATCCAGACTCACTTTGGAAATTAAAAGCCATATTTTACTTCAAGTTGGTTGATGTCAAGGCTAACCAAAACCCATCAAAATACTCTCTCCTCTTTTGTCTTAGTTTTTCTGAGAAATTATGAGTCAGCAAATCTTTCTAAAGGTGGTATATAGAAAAAAACTCATTTGTATTGTCCTAGGAAAATGAATGGCTAAGATCACTGTAACACAAGTTTGCTGCTTAGAAGAGAGGAATGGTTGGGGAAATACTTTAAAAGTGTCACATGTTTAACAGGAGGGATCCAGCTTTGTTTTGTAGAGACAATAAATCACTGGGGAAAGTGGTAAACTGAATATGTGATCATGTAACACAAAATTGGAAGAGGAACTCCCCCAAGTCCTTTCCATTCATCGATTAAGTGTGTTATTACTGAAGTAGGATTCTATTCAACTAAGTTTTCTTTATCTAATTTTTATACAGGTTGTCACTGCGTAACGAATCCGTGGTGAAAATGCCCAATGCCCAGTTCCTGAAAGAGTTAAAAGAGGGAGGTTGCATTAGGGGTGATCTGTAGCAGATTCTGCCTAACTTCAAGGACTAAAAGTAAGCATAAGAAGTTTCTCTTAGGGGATTTTAGAGCCAATTCTGGTCTTCAGAGGCTGCACAGGGCTCCCAGAAGCCTGCTCAGGTCCCACTCAGCATCTCATACCTGGGTGCAGAGTCAGTGCCAGCATGTGAGGACCTGCATCTGGCAACCCTCCCCCATGGTTTTACAAAGATTTATGATACTAAGGCCTAGCAGATGGCAAGTTTTCCAGTTTTATCAGAAAGTTTTGCCAGGTCTCGCCTGTTTGAGGCACTCAGTGGTCTTTTCTCTCAGCGGTTACTATTGTGGGTGATGCAGCATCTTTGCCTGAGACTATGCAGGTGACCAGAGCAGGGCCGGGATACCCCAGCCTGGCCTTGGTCCCTGACTTTGCAAGGGGAAGGGAGCTTAAGCACTCTCTGTGCCACCCAGTTGCAGGGCTAGAGGGAAAGCCTTGCCCTCTTTTATTTACTAGCTTAGATGTAGCAACTGAGATGGGGGCTTAAAAAAGGGGGAAAAAAATCTTTTATACCAGATAGTTCTTAATTTGAGCACCATTTTGACCTATAATAAAACCTGCTTTGAATCATATTTGTAACATCACTGCAACAGTTCCCTGATGAACTGCATGCCTTAAAGTATTAATAATTTATGATGTCACATTTGTGATTATTAGAATTGACAAAAATAGTGGAACTAGCAGAGTCTGGAATACCAATTTTTCTTTTAAATGAAATCTCTTTGTATTATCAGTGAAATGACACCGATGCACAATACCTGCATTCACAGCAGTACTGATTCACAGCCTCTCTGAGGCTTGTTGGGTCCTTGTGGCCCCAGCTACTCCAGCTGGCAGATGCTCGATGCATTGCCCAGTCACAAGCTGGGAAACACATAAGTCCAAACTTTTTATATGGTACCACGCACATATAAGTAATCTGTTTCAGTCCTTAAACACAAATTGAAATGATAGCAGTAAACTATAACATAACTGGGATGTAAGTGTAGCATAACGACAAACAAATAAGCAGCAACACTGCTTCTAAAATCTGCTGCACGTGTTGTTGCTCTAAACAAATCAGCCACTGGTGAATTTGAAGCTGAGTGAAGGAGTGTTCCAAACTCTGAACAACATTGACCTCTGATGGACTCTTTGAAGCCACTAAGCCATGGGATTAAAAGGAAACTGTATACTGCTCCGAGACAGGCAGACAGCAAAGATGCACTTAAATGATTTTTCTACAGCGCACAGTCCAAAAAAAAGGAGAGGGAGAAACAATTCAGATTCCCCTCAGAACTGCGGATGATAAAGAAAGTCAATTTATTGTGGCATTTTACAGGCTTTTAGGAAAGAAGACTGTGCCTTTTTTTCCTTTTTCCTCTTTTTTTTTTCTCTTCCAGTGTTAGATTAAAACAGGGAGAAAAAAGCCCAGCTTAGAGAACGATTTTTTCCCCACAGTTTGATAATTTTTAAATGGATCAGTGGATCATAAAGGGCTAACTTATAACTTGAAGATAAAAGCTAGTGGAAACCTGGTGAATAACTGTAATGAGCAGCCTATTTGACCAGGCTTTTTGTTTCTTTGGTTGCTGGAGAAAAAAAAAAGGAGTTTATTCTCTTTGCTACTCTTTGCCACTCTTTGCCAGACTAAAGAGGAGAACAAACAAGCAAGCAGAAGGTGCCTTTCTTGGTGCAGTATTTCATCTCCATAGTGAATGATGATCTCTTTAGGCAGAATTACATGGGGAGCTTTCAAGGGACTTCGTTCAACAGGCAAATTTGCCGACTATCTTATGCCTAAAAGCATCTAAACACACAAAGTTATATTACATTTTACATATTTTTATTTGAATACAAAATGTTATAATTTATCAATATTGTGCAGCAAAGTATAGATATACACATACATACATACACTCCCAGCCCCATCTCCCCCCTCAACACACACACTTATAAATACAACACAAACACAACTTTCTTTCTATCTGTCCTTCAGAAAGGCAACACTGTTTTGGCAGGTGAGCAGCTAGAAATAAGGTGCTATAATTAAGCGGTACCGGAATGTCTTCACTTCACAAATGTGATGTGCAAATTTATATACAACCACATTGTTATTATTTTGACAGAACCCAAAACTCCATACCCTGAACCACTCTCAGAGATACAAATACGTATAAAGTGCTAATACTTAAGCATGTTTCCGATGACTTCACAATGTAGTTTGAAGTTTAGAACAGGCACTGTAATAGTCCACTGAGGAGATTGTCACTCTGTGCAGTATGGCAGAGAAAAGTCACTCAGACATCGCTGGGGGACCGGGTGCGAAAGGACACTTTAGCCTGAAAGCAGCCGCAGAACAGCACCCACATGGACCTCTGGATTTCCTGGTTTCTGTAGGCATAAATGATGGGGTTGATCATGGAATTGTAGGTAGCGGGTAGAAGCGTGGCATACGTGTACACAGAAGGGTAGTCAGGATCCCCCACCACACAGTAGATGGCAAAAGGCAGCCAGCTGGCTCCGAAAGTCCCGAGGATTATAGCCAGGGTAGAGACTCCTTTTTTGGTGGCGACATAGTGGGAAGCAGTCAGAAAGTGCTGCTGGAGAGCTATCTGGTGGGCATGCCTGCAGACGATCTTGCAGATTTCGATGTAGAGATGGAGCATGATGAGGAAAATGAGAAAGAAAGAGGCAGACAGCAGCGTCACGTTACTCTTGGTCAAAGGTCTGACGACGCTGCAGGCGGCACGGTCGTGGAGGCAGTTCCAGCCCAGGACGGGCAGCAGCCCCAGGCAGAGGGAGACCCCCCAGGCACCAGCCAGCATGGTGTGAATGCAGAGCACCGTCCTCTCCGAGTAGTAGGTGAGGGCATTGTAGAGGGAGAGGTAGCGATCGACCGTGATGGCCAGCAAGCTACTCACGGAGGCGGCGAAGGAGGCGACGAGGAAGCCCACCGTCAGCAGGCTGACCGTCTCCGAGCGGATCACGTACTGGAAAACGAAGTTGAGGATGAGGCCGAGACCGGCCAGGAGGTCAGCCGTGGCCAGGCTGCCCACCAGCACGAACATGGGGGTGCGCAGGGCGGGCGAGTAGCAGATGATGGCAACCACCAGGGCGTTCTCGCAGGCGATGGCGGTGCCGGACACGCAGAGCATCACATCCCAGGGGTTGAGGGCGGCGGGCGCGGGGGGTCGCGACGAGAGCTCCAGCGAGGCGTTGCCGCCGCCGGCCGGCAGCCGGG
>VZRE01008111.1:18382-103842 GCA_013396775.1 Cephalopterus ornatus
CCTGTCTGTGGTGCTGAACCCGCAGAAGTTTCCCGCCGGCCCGGCCGCCCCCCGCGCCCCGCCCCGCACAGCCCCCGCCCCGCGCACACGTCAGGGGCGGGCCGGGGGCAGGGGGGGCTCAGGCGTGGGGTGGGCTCGCGTCGGTCTGTGGTGCCGAGGCCGCAGGGTCGTCGCTGGCCAGCTCTCCCCGCCCGGCTCCGGGGCAGAGAGGGTCTCCCGGGGGAACGGCAGGAGGAGCCGCTCCTCCCATGGCTGCTTTTCCCCCCGCTCCGCAGCCGCTTCTCCCGCGGTGGATGCCGTCCGTGCAGCGCTTGGCTGGAAGGGCTCTGAGCCCAGCGGGAGCTCTGTGCGCCGCCGGATGGAAACGTGTCCGAGTAGCGCTAGAAATTGGCTGTGAAAAAGCCTGTTCCACAGTTACGCTGTCTGAACAGTGCATGCTCTGGAGTTAACAGTCTGTTCACCATCGAGAGGATGGATCTGCGCTGTTCTCGAAGGTCTCCCAAATGATAAGGTCAAACCACAGCAGACCTTATCCCATGGGCATAAAAGGTACCAGCTCTCTCCTGGTCTCCCTCTTTGTGTCTTGCAATGAACCAGCAGCCAGGGTGCTTCCTCTCTAAAGCACATGAATAATTGAAGCAGAATCATAGAATCGTTTAGGTTTGAAAGGGCCCCTAGAGAACATCCAGTCCAACCGCCTGCCAAGGCAGGGTCACGTAGAGCAGGTGACACAGGAATGCGTCCAGGTGGGTTTTAAATGTCTCCAGAGAGGGAAATTCCATGACCTCCTTGGGCAGCTTGTTCCAGTGCTCTGCCATCCTCAATGTAAATAAGTTCTTCCTTATGTTGAGGTGAAACTTCTTGTGTTTTAGTCTATGACCACTGCTCCTTGTCCTGTCGCTGGACACACCAAAAAGAGTCTGGCACCATCTTCTTGGCAACTACCTTTGAGATATTTATACGTATTGATAACTGTCTCATGACCCTTGCTACCAAAACCGATATTGAACAAAATGTGTGCAGCGGGTAGTTTCCCCCCTGGTACCAATGTGAGTTTCCTAGGGAACTAGCCAAAGGTGCCCCTACCCCAGTCTGGGAGGGTCTGTTCATTCTGTGACTGACAGTCAAAAGAATGTGGAAATAAAATGCCCTCTTGGTTTCGGGAACAGCATGAAAACTATTTAGACACAATTTTGAAAAATTCATTAGAAAAAAATTTATTTACTGTCTTCAACAGTCCAAATGAAGACAGTAAGCAGGCTCTGCCATGGTAAAAGGTGGGCACATTCAAAGGGAATTAGAGTGTCAGCATTCATTACATCCATCCCCATTGTGTCCTCCTGCTGAACACTATTATTAAGACAAGCTGCAGACACTGTATCTCCATAAAAAACTGAAGCCATTGCTTCTCAGGATTTCTGTAGCACGAATCTCAGAATAGCTTAATTTGGAAGGGACCAATGGAGGTCAGGTCTGGGGCATCTCTCTGGTCCCACCACCTGCAACCATGCAAAGGTTTTCCTCAGGGTTTCATTCAGTCAAGTCTGAATATTCCCACGGAAGCAGATTGTACAGCCTGTCTGGGAAACCTGTGCCCATGCTTTGCCCTCAGCTATGAAGATTTTTCCTTTTTATTTAGTAACTACCTTCACTGCAACTTGTGCCTGCAGACCCTGTGTGGTGTCCCAGTTTCCACATGTTTTCCCATGCCTTTCCAAGCATTACAACAGCATTAGTAACTGCAACAAAAGCAGTTTCAAGCAAGTTTAAGAAGGGTTTGTATGTCTACATAGCTCAAGCACTTGGTCAAGTACCCCTACTACAGTTCAGAACACAGCAGTTACCATATTTCCTTTCCCAAGCAGAAAGCGGGTTGAGTATAGCCAACATAAACTTGGATTAAGACCGAGAACACAAGAATTCTAGTGTGGAAACACATGCTTTAGAGCAAGTCAAGTGGAGGTAAGGAAAAATCCAAGGTAAAATAAAATTTTGGACTTGCACAGAGGAAATCCTCCAATCTAGCCCCAAAGAGAGATGGTTTATTTCAACATTAATTAAAATACATGTGGCAGAATGACTTATTCCAAACATTTTCCAAAATGGATTAAAAATTATGCCATTCAAATTACAAACATGAATGAGCTGGGCTTCACAATGAAGCTGTAAGATCTGCAGTATTGTTATGGCATCTATAAAGCAGAGGGAGAAACGTAATCTGTCTGCTTTTCAGTAATGAAATGTGGTGTGGGAAGTCATGGTTGTGAGTAATTTGTCACATCTCTCACCAACCTGTTACCTCTGGGAAACAAGTTTGTTGCAGGTCTTGGCTATGATAGCATGTATATCAGAAGGCAGTCCATGCTTTTTATATTATGGACATATGCCATTTTAAATCCCTATGTTCTTGAATACTTTTTCCTTAACTGAAAACATTAAAAGCCCATGCTGCTGAGGCAGAAGTCATTTCATGTGTGGTGAAACCTTGTGAGAGTATTAGGATCTCAGAGTAAGATGTAGGAAGAGTTTTCAACCTGTGAGCAGTCCAGTCTCATACCCCTTACCTGTGATATTCACTCAGAAAGAATTGCTCAAGCACTGCAGTGTGTCTCTGAAAGGGAGATGCTTGTGTCCAGCTTGACTTTGCTCCTTGTTGTCAGGTGTTTTCTGAGTTCTTCTGGCACTTTAGTTCCTACATTTCTCTGGACTTTTACCTTTTCAAGAGGAAGATACTCTTTCAGTCCTTGTGGGGTTCTTACTGAGCTCAGCGAGCAGTGCTGTGCATCTTCCTCATCTCTCTCACATTGCCAAGTATTGATGGGCAGGGTTAGTGACCAACTCCAAGCTTATTAAAATGGTTACGTCTCCTTGAGAACTGTTTATATTTCCAGAGCTGCTATTAAAGGCCTTTTATCTTCCTAGTACAGCTTCTTGCATCAGTCATTCCAACAAAAGATGAGCCATATGGGTTGCTTATAATTTTAACTGGCTGTGGGGAAAAAGAGGAGTCAAAGAGTAGATAAAGGTGATGCCTAAGAGCCACTACAGTTAATGCAGCATCATAAGGAGCAGCAGAGAGAGAAGTCTGGTCAGACGTCCTGCACTGTCATCAAGATGTTTTCATCTTGCCTTTCTAGCTGAGAGTGGATCCGCAGATCTCACAGGAGAATATAAATATAAAAAGCTATGTTTCAGCAGTGCATACCTAAACACAGAGTATGATATAAGTCAGTAATTATCTTAGTGAGTTTCTGAAAATTAAGCAGCAACAAAATTAAAAAGTTGCTGAAACAAACTAATAAAAAACTCTCTGCTTGACTTCTCCATCTGTTCTGAGATCTGAGCAATATTGTGGTGTAATTTTAATATGTGATTACTTAATTTCAGTTAACTATGGATTATTTTGATAGTTGGTATTCTTTAATGATTAATAAGTAGGCTGAATAAATCCTAAGTATTATTAAATGTGCTTTATATAGCAAGAGTTGGAACCAACAAAAATTTCACTCCAAAATTTATCTTTCCAATAACACGCCAAGAATATTGAAGAGTCATTTTTCTTCTGGCAACATAAAGAAGCCTCAAAATAAAGGCGGGAGGAGGGGAAGAGATGGGGGGATAACACAGATGGTAAGCTAACCAGCGCTGGCATTTCAGAGATTTCTATGCAGCTGGTGTAAAAAGATGTTTTTAACGCTTAGCAATCCATTTAGGAACCTCTTCAAGTTTATCATTCTCCTGACTTGGTGAACTCAGCCCAGTCACCTGGTGACGCCAGTTACTAGGTTTTTACTAACAATACCCTCTGGTTGATCCTTCCGATTTGGACAGGTGTATTGCAAAACTTACTGATGACGTAAACCTCAGAGGGGTTCAGACACCATTTAGAATTTCAATCTCATCCTTCACAGTCCTGTTTCTCCACCACACATTGTGTTTCTCATGACTTGACTGTGCTTCTTGATGGAGCACTCAGGGTGCCATCACTCCCTTTTGATGAGTCTCCAGCTGCTTGGCTGCTCTGTCCCTCATGCAACTACAGGCCAGAAAACAGTCTAAATGTCTGTAAAATCTATTTTACTTGCACAGGAAGGCTACATGGGACTGCATAAACTCATGAAAACAACTGTTACACTTTTTATAGCACATGCTTGGGTTGAAAATCCTGTTGCATTCACAAAGCTGCATTTCTCCAGTGGATTTGATATGTGCTTTGGAAAGTGGTACCGTGTCTTATGTGGTCTCTGAATCACTAGCAGAAAGAACAGGGACAAACTTCATATAAGCAGGTGAAAATCTGCTTTCAATACTGTAACAAACACGAGTCATCAGAAGTTGATTCAGGCTGAATCTTAGGTTGAATCCCACAGAGTTTGAGCCCTCATGGATTTCTTTATCAGTGAGAAGAAAATGTAAATGCAGGTATGTACAGAAAAACGGAAGCACAGCAAACACTATTTTGAGCTTGCACTTACGACTCTCAAAGGATTTTAGAACACTTTCAAGTGAGAATGTCCCTTTTCCTTTGTGGGATAGGATTCCCTCCCAGCCTCCCCTTGCCCTGCCCCATCCCACAATTTCAGCAGCTGGCAGTTCTGCCCATGGCTGACAGTGACATGGTTCCATGCTATGATCCCTCCTCCTCCTCGCACTCCCACTTCAGACGGGATGAGTTTTGGATGCAGCTTTGACCTCTTAAGCTTAGTCAGGCAGAGATGCCTCTTCTGAGGGCTCACCACCCAGAGATGTTTGTTTTATTTCAGGTGCTTGAGCTTTCATCATATCATCTTTTGGTAGAGACACGGTGACTGGAAGAGTGATCCACAGATCTACTTAGCAATCTCCACATCTGGATATTGCTGGAGGACCTGGCTTAGCTTCTGAAGGAATAATTCTGGCCAGCAACTTTTGGATGCTTAAAGAGCTGCGCATGGGTTTGTATAGAATTAGGAAAGGCATGGTCATTGTTTACCTTTATTGAAAAAGATAGCCTCTGGTCCATTCTCTTTATTTCTAGAGATTAGGGATGAATATACTGAAGCTAAATACACATATTTTGCAGCCTTTCCTTCCTTGCTCTGCTTGTTCTGTTGATGGAAAGAAAGCAGCAGCAAGAAAGGTCATTCATCATTAGATGTGTCATCAAGTGCAGTGGAACAAGGTCTTTTATTGTTCTCATTCTTTTAAACTTTTCCCAGATGTTTTTGGTTAAGTTTTTAAATGGCTTCAAACTGGCCTTGAAATTGTTCCAGGGCTTTTCTGCACATCTAAGAGAGGGAGTCCAGAGTTCACCTAACCAATGTCTTTTTGCAGCTTTGTAAAAAGAAACTGCAAATTTATTTCACTAAGATGTTTGTGTTTCATGTGATCCTATAAGTTGCTGAACAGTGAGTACACAGGAGAGTAGATACATTTTTTTCATTAAAGTTAAAAGTGAGTTTCAGAACAATTTTTCCAGATACTAGAATTCAAGCTAAAAATAAATTTCATGGTGGAAAAAGCACCGTGCTCATCTTCTTCTCTGAAATTGCTTTCTTAGAAATTGCAAGAAGACAGCCTCATCATCACCCACAAGCAATTTCCCTGCCTGCAGCACAGAACTGGCTCTGCAGGCCAGTCCCTATAAGGGCTTGGGGAACTAAAGTAAGGTAAATGGGAAAAAATCTATTTCTAAGCTGGGAATCCCAATGCTGAGGATCCCTTGAGCAGGTAGAGCTCAGAATAGGATCCAAATGTTTAGTGATGCATCCTGATCACCCGCTGCCTCTCCTCCGCGCTGCAGACCACACTATGATTTGCAAAAATAGAATAAGCTCAGCCTTGATCTCTGTGGAGATGGCCAGAGAGATGTGCTGGATAGCAGATCTGCACCTCTGCCTGAGAAGGATCTGCCCTAGAACCCCTTTTCAAAAATTGGTTGCCATATCTTTGTTTTTAGAGACCTGAGCAGGGCTTATTCACCCCTTTGTTTTTTTTTTTAATATAGGAGAGAATATTTGCCCAGACACAGCCTTTTAGTGCTCACCTAATGACTGAACGAGTCCCTAAGGAAATGGCAGAGGAGGTCTGATTTTCTGCCCCCCACCTCTCACAGGAATGAATTATGCCCTACCGAAAATGTGGGCCAATAGCTATATGGCATTAAGAAGTCACTGCATGTAATACAGAATCATCTTTGAGACATCTCTATCTTCACTCACCATATGAGGCTGTAGCTAAGCTTTCTTTCCTGTGCTTGCTCTGGTACATCTCCACACAGCCTCAGTACAAAAGGAATTGTACTTAAGCTATCCCTTTTAGATAGTTTTCCAATTTTCCCTTAAAACAAAACCCTTAAAATTACCCTTAAAACTTCAGTGCTGGGGTTTGTCTCATCTCTGTGGGCAATTTCTTCTAGGGGTCAACTAAAGTCTTTAATTACAAGGTGGTAGCCAAAAAATGCTGGTTCGTCTTGAGTCACTAAACTAAAAGAAACCCCAGGCATCCAAGAAGATTGCATTCTAGTGTCATAGGTGGGATTTTTTCTGTTAATGACAGGAAAGTGGGTAGAGAGCTACTGCTCTCTTCCTCAAAGAGGAAGGCTGTACCTTCAGCAAAGGAGCACGGTATGGGGAGAAAGAAAGGTCCTTGCCCACCAGGGGAAATGTTGGCCCAGTAATTCCACATCACAGGCACAAATTCATACATCCCAGCCAAATATATTATATGTCATATTAGATATTACCCAGAGACATTAATAACTCAGGTGTTAACCAATAGCATCTACATATGTATACCCTTGTTATTATAAAGTTTAGTGCTCTACCTGTTTTATTTGAGTCTTACAGAAATAAATATAGTTTCATATTTCTTTACATGTCAGCTTGGCAAACATTAGCGAAGACATTTCCTCTAAGACAACAAATTAAGTAACTTCAAAACAAGCCAGTCACTGCTCAAAAGCCTGGGCCCCTGCCAGCAAGAAACAAATTGATCATTACGTAGCTGTGGCAGTAAAAAAGAATTGCAAATTCTCAGAAAACCCTTTTTTCTTCTTTTTTTCTGGTGATGTCAGCTTTACAGGAGTAAACCAAAAGTAGAGCTGGCAAGGCTGAAGTTATTAGCATCTCGATGTGCTTGAAGAGCAAAGCATAGGGACTGGGATGATTACACCTCCCAGGGCAGCAGGAAAGGCTGGGAAAAATGCACGGACAAAGCAATACTCAGGTGCTGGCAGCAAGCAAAACCCATTTGCCTCCTGTAGGCATCCAGCCCACCCTCCTCCTCCTTATCCCACACGTGAGCACATACTCAGCTTGGCAGCACCCAACGCAGGGACAGGGCCCAGTGGTGTGATGTCCATAGAGCTGAAGTCCTCCAAACAAATGCTCATGATGATGTAGATCACAAATGAGTATTCTTCGAGGCAGAAGGATGATTGCTTAACCTCTGTAATGCCCGCAGAACAGCCTGCTTCCTGAGATGACCACTAAAAGGACCTTCTAATATATGAGGTTTTCAGTTTTACTTCCAAAAAGCCTTATGAGATAGCAGAATGGGTTTGAAATACAGTGCTAGAATACAGAGAGTTTTAAACTCAAAATTATGGGTTGACTCACTAGCTAGAAGTTAATGAAAACCTGAAAATGAAAAATGAAATGAGGGATTTTGAAAAGCTGAAGGTAGCAAAGTGCTCTGGAAAGGGAGAGAGCAAAATTCAAGTTCAGCATCAATACCTTACTGTTGATATATGTGCTAATTGGTAGCATCCACTTTTTATCTTATCAAGGAAGTGTGTATATGTGCCATAGAAAACAAAAATTGATTGCTCCCTGCTATGGCCATAAACACTGCAGCATGGTGTGCAGGGGCTGAGCTCAGCCTTCGGTTCCTCTTCTTGGGAATCCTGGAGTAGGGGGTCATTGTCTCTAACAGACTGTTTCCCTCATGAACATCAGTATTTCGACCAGGAGAAAACGCAGCAAACATCACTTACCACCATTAATAATGACTCTCAGTGTCTTAATATAACAAGTGCTATATTCAGCTAGAGATAATTTGATGGTAAATTGTGTTCTGACAAAGAAGAGTTAATCACTGACCTCAAAATTAGCTGTTGCCTAGGTACCCCTAGTCAGGCTCTGTTGACATTTATGTTGTGCAAACAGAATGCAATACCAACCATTCAGATGTATATTTAGGGCTTTAAAACAGCCAGTTTTCCAAAGTGTAGTGCAGTGGCTGTGACTGTGAGTTTAATGGTGGAAATGTTGGTGCCACCCGGATATCATTCAGATCCTTCTATGGGTGCTCCTGCGGATACAGCTCCAGAAACATTGCAAAAAGCTCAAAAAACCCCAACCCAACTCCTCCCTTCCCCCCAAAAAAAACCGAAACCAAAACCAAAAAAAACCCACCAAAAAAAACCCTCCGCAACATGTGTTGTTGATGAGAAACCATCCTGATTAAAAGAAGATGCACAGGTAGCTTCGGCAGCTAAGTATGAAAAGTAGACTGAAAACCTAAGTAATGTGGTTATCATGGCTTATCAGAAGACATATCACAGTGGATAACTTTTTTCTTTCCCTCTGTGACGGGATTAAACACTTCCATGGATAGGACCAGCACCTCTACGTGGAAAAATACACTTGGACTTCTCCAAAGCATGTGACTTGGTACTGTGTGACCTTGTGATGTTAGAGATGTTTGTGATAGGGTGTTAACAAGGCATACGGGGTCAAAAACAGACTGGCTGTCAGATCCCAGCAAGTAGTGCAAAGTGGGGGTGAGGGGGAATCAAAGCTCATGCCTTCACTGATGTCTTCTAACTATTATTATTATTATTATGGTTTTCCAAATCATACAATGTCAACAAATCAGAAAAATTACAAAAAAACCCCAAATTCAAACTACTACTGGTAAAGTCAGCAGAAAGATTAGTGGTGTTGTAAGGAGCAAGAAGACAAGCTACTGCTCCGTGTAGAGTGGGATCCTCTAGTTGAAGGATTGCAGCTGAGCAGATGCATTTCAGTTGTGAGTAGGTAGGTGAGCCACTTGGGAACAACTCCCAGTAAGTCTTCCTGGAGAGTACAGTCCTGTCTAGGAAAGCTGTGACTACAAGGGAGAGTTGGCAGTTGACATGGATAATCACTGTTGCATCTAAGTGTTGGGTGAAAAAATGCTTTGTTAAATTGGAAATTAGTAATAATTTAAAGCTACCTGATAAGGCAGGCTCTGAGGAGTGTGGAGGGATGAGTAGAGTTAAATTGGATGAGCGTGGGGATCTGCAGTGGAGCGGAGGGTCCTTCCAGCACTTGTGTTGCTACACATCTTTCTGATCTTCAGTAAAGAGAATAACAAACCAAATGTGAGGAAACATGATTTTGAAAAGCAAGTGATAAGGAATGTTAAAACCTTTAAAACCCCCAAGCCTCTTCCTAGCTCACTGCCATAGAGTGGACAGGCAAAGCTGGGAAAACTCTTCCAAAGCTGTTCTTGCCCAGACTCTGCAGCCAGCAGAGTGGTGACTGGTGTGCCCAGCTCCAGCTCAGACTGGCTGTCAGGCAGGGAGCTGTTTGCTGGAGGGGAACTCAGGTTTGGACTAGAAATCAAAAGATTTCTAGTGAGAAAGGCAGCAAGTATTCCTGAGATGACCTGCCCGTCTCAGAAAGAGGGCTCTAACCTGTGCATCACAAGGAGAAAGCTGTATGGCCTTGCTAGTGAAGTTTTGGGTAAATACCATTCTCTGTGCAAACAGGGCAAGAGGAAGCTGAGGTTGCTACTGTGAGATCTCCCAGCCCCTCAGCGTGAGGGACAGTGGTTGTGGTCAGGGCAGGGTACCTTTTTTGCCATGATGCTCCCAAAACGGTGCCCACTGGTATGGGACGGTTGTGTGCACATTTGCCATCCAGCATGGGAATGCTGATTTGAGAGCACAGATAGTTTGGGAACAACCCTGCCTGGCATGGGGAAGTGTGACTTTAGGATCGTTAGATGCCCTACAAGCCTCTTCTCCTTGGATGGGTTTTGGGGCTTGGGTTATTTCTCCTTCAGCCCCATGAATCACTGGGAAGTGTCGAAAGAGCCACTGCTCTGTGCTGCTCCTGCCACCCTGCCAGGCCACCGCTCATCTCCTTGGGAACCAGCCCCAGGTGTAGGCTGGCATGCCAGGTGGGGCTTACTAATATTAGGTGTGAAGATTGGTTCATTTGCAAGCTGGGAAAAGACTGCCAATTCCCGATTTGCACCTCTTGGCTTCAGGCGCTTCAGTCCAATTTTTTCCCAGTCTGCTTTGAAAAAAACCACAACGTTTTAGAGGATAAACCCAAAGTTCTGCTCTGATATCGGCCATAGAACCTACCTCTGCTGCACACTTGATGCAATAGTGTGTGTTCCCATAGCAACAGAAGGAATTAATTTAATGGTATTATTAGGCCTTATTTACATGCATGCACACACACTCACAACACCTGCCTGCTGTGCACGCGCACACACATATGCACACAGGGAAAAGGAAAATGAGCAAATCCTCCTTCTCAAGAAGACCCCTATGAAAGTCAATCCAGTACATGAGGTTCACAGTGACTGCAAGATCCCGATTTCCACTTTAAAGGCACAAACTCAAAAGCTGACCAACCAGCCAAAACAAATTCAGCTGCACAGCCTAATGGCATTGGGGTCCAACCCCGTGCCAGTGATAGAGCTGGGAGCAGGTATCCCATCAGTAGAGGCAGGAGGACCTCCCCTCTCATTGTCCACCCTTAGTGCCACCTTTCACCATACAGGTGGTGCCAGGCAGAAGACAAAGCCCCTCTCTGTGTGTGCTGCCTGCGGAGGAGTGGATTAGTGGCCCCATTTTTGTCCCATCTGAGTTTCCTCTGTTCTGTGGGAGGATGCTGCACGCCGAGCTTCACAGTGTTTTGGTTACTTCATCTCACAGCCCGTGGCTTTTGGACAACCTCTGTATCATCAAACATGAGTCAGCGATTTCCATGAGCCCTGAAGCTCTTTTTGTTTATTGCCCTTCTGCTGTTTGCAGTTACACATAAGCCAAAAAAACTGCAGATAGAGTCTCACCTCTCTTTGCATTTTAAAACACTGGCAATGTACATTAAAATATCTCCCAAAAAGCTATTAATTGAGGGAAAGGACAACACCATTTATCCTCAGATACCATTCTCTGAGCAAATTGTTTAGTAACTTTGGTATTTAGACCAAATTGTTCAGAAAACCATGTGAATTCCTTTTGGAAGTCAAAAGATGTAAAAAACCCACTACTTTGTACAAGCTCTCCAAAAATGATGCTTCCCTATCTTTGTGACATTTAAAATGCTAATATGCCTTTTACTTGTGTTTATTATCTAAGCACATAGAAATAATTATTTTAACATGTCTGAAAGCTCAGAGATGAGCTCCAGTTAAAGACATTCTGTAGGTCATCGAGATCAGACCACTTTCTAAATTAGTTTGCATTTTCAATGTGAAAAAAATTGATCTTCATTAATTTATCTGAAAGTATCCCAGTGCAATTTTAGAGGTGAATACCTCCTGCATTCCCATACATCCCCATGGCAAGACCAGCTGCTGCCCATCTCTGGGAGCAGGGGAAGATTTCAGGTCTGGCTTGAAAAAGTCATGAGGTTGATTTTCAGGGGAGCATCCTTTAGTGCGTTTGTCATGACCTCCTTTTTGCTGGTTTTGAGTTCATGTGCATCAAGCACAAGCCTTTTTTTTTGTGCATGTGGCATGTATAGACTTCTAATGTGGTTTTCTTTATTGGTTATCTCTCAACTTTCTCCAACAATATTCACAGTTAAAACACTTTTTTTTTTATTTTTATTCAACCCAATAAGTGATCAATAGATCTAATCTCTGGAAGTGGGGATGCGCACCTCTAGTATGTATCTGAACATTGTCAGAGTTGCTAGTCCAGTGATGCTCTCCTGGGTTGAATTTCTAACCACTCAAATTAATTTTTATTCCTTTCTTGGCCAGCACCAGAGACCTTTAAAAAATCCTGGAAGTGAATAGCTTAACGACTGTAGAGGAAAATGCAGTTGCTGAGCAAGGGAAGCAATGTGATGCAAAGGTGATTGGCACAGAAAAACATTCTGTTTCCTTGGGCACATGGGTTTTTATCCTCTTGGACATCTCCAAATGCAGGAGTTGCAGCTGGGCAAGCCTGTTGCAGATGGACAGCCAGTGCACCCATATGCAGGGACACTTCATCTTTTGCTCATACCCCATAGCTCTCATACTTACCAGAGAAGAAGAAAGAGCAACAGAGGCTGGTGTCTCTCGGGTGTTCACCCTCACTACACTCAATGTGGTGGGGGGAGACTCTGCTGTGCTGCCCCTGCATTTTCAAGGAATTGCCTGAAACTCCTGTATGGAGATAATGATGTCCACCCGAGTAGCAGCCAGCCAAGAGCCAATAAACATCCATACATGCCGTCCCACTGCCTGCTCCTGGACCCTGTGCAGATCCTGTGTCACCAAGCTCCCTCAGATCACACCTCGGCTCTTTGCAAAGCTCTGCAGAAAATCAAGATTTGAAAGCTTTGCTGCTTAACATGTCCAGGTTATTTCAGATTATATTGTGGGGAAGGAAGGAAGCAGATATGTGGGATGAGATTGAACACCAAAGGGACTTCATAAAATAACTCTGCTGTACCAGTAGGACCCCACACAGGTGCCATTGCCTTAATCACACTGCGAAGGTGTAGGCTCCCAGCCTCTAAACCACTTAGGGTTTTAAAAGGTCAAGCCCCAGATTGCAGACCAAGAAGCATTAATAAACTGTTCCTGGTGAGTGGAAATAATGGCCATGTATATTCTTAAACACAGAAGCAGACACAGGATCATCAGTCTTGCAGGTCTGCGCCATAGATGCCAGCTATCCAAGCAGCTCCACAAAGGTACATGGAACACAGATTTTCAGGTCATAGCTATCCCAGGGCAGCTTTTCAGTGGGTTTTAGTCTTCTTGTATGACATGGTCACTGAGCAGGGTAGCAATGGCTGCACCAGGACGAGGGAGCTGCAAATCCTCGCTCAGTAGTACATGAGAAAAAACAGCCTGTCCTAGCCATGGCTGCTAAACTCTCACCTCCTGGGAGCAGGGAGTCAAGATGCTAAGGAAGAAAAGAAGGAACCATCTTAATCGAAGCAGCTGATATAAATTTGCCTTTATTTTGGTCACTTCCCCAGCCTGCTGTTATCTCCTTTGTCCTGTCTAAATTGAGATTTCATATTTGGAATTCATCCATGCTCCAAAAATATCTGGATACAGAGAGAAAGGCAGATCATCTGGATACAGATGAGTCACCAAAAATCTAAGCTCAAGAATTTAAGAATGTATTTTAATTACAGTTAGCATTAATTTAATGCTAATTACAATGCCTTTCATTACACAGTCATCTATTTTTAGCACCAAAATACATACAAACTTTCTTTTTGAGTGTTTAACTGTTAGCATGTGCAAGATTCATAAGGGAGACCTAACTGTGACCATCATGATGTAGTTCATGAAATTATTGATTCCTGAATACGTTTGGGTCTCACAAAGTCATAGGTGGGACACCTGAAAAACCCAGACAATTAATTTGCTGGACATCAAAAATTGAGGGTGCCAGCATTCAGAAATGAACTCAGTTCAGGTTAATATGAGGCAACATACAATCAAAAGGCAAAGCTGCTGAGTTTTAGAAAGTTGTTTGCAGGTCACTTTTTAAAAACAGTTCTGGTCATGCCTATTTCCAAAAAATCTACTTTTGAACCTGATGGCTTAGCAAATAATCATCTCATATCAAATATCCCTTTCAAAGCCTTCATGCTGGAACAGGCAATGCTGATATGGCTGAATATAAGCACTTAAATAAAGGTTATTATTTCCAGGTCTGTGGTAAAAAAAAAAAAAAAAAGCAGCAATAAGGCAGCTGTATTAAAAAAATGCTGAATAAACTCATTATATGCTGATTCTGGTCATCTTTTCCCTTCCCTTTTCCCTAGTAGATTGCTGCAAGCCAGAGAACCCATTCCTGCTGCAACAGTGCTGACAATATCTTTGTCTACAGTCCTTTGGGGCAATTGTGCCTCATTTCAAGGCATGCCAATGCACCCCCTTCTCTGCTTACAGTCCCAGGGCAGTGCTTTAAGCATCTCATTTCAAAATCCATTGACATAGTCAGCTCAGAGAAATTAGTCTTCTGTGGTTTAGTCCCTCACTTCAATGCAGGTGAAATTTTGATCTGTTGCTTGATCCCCTGTTAGGAAATAAAAAATAACCCCCCCCCATGATATTGTCCTTTCATGTATTTGCTGCAGTCAGAGGCAGCTGCACAGGTTTCCTTTGATGCTTCTGTTGTTTAAAGTTATCACTACACACTGTGCATTGCATTAAGTGCCTTTGAGGTCTGCACCTGGTAGTGCTCCTGTCTCTTTACCTGGAAAATCACCTCCAGAGATACATGCATAGTGTTCATGGAACCCAACTCATGCCAAATGCAGCTGCTGAGTGGCCTGAACATTTCTTCTAATGGCCAAAGAGTTAAATTCCCTTCTTATATTTGAATAGCATTCAAAGCACCCTATGAAGAGGAAGACATGCTCACTTGCATCAGGACCAGAGCCTGGATCTTTGGAATTTAGATGTATTTTGGACTTCTTTGTAGTCATCTTCAAGTTACTTTCTGTCAGTTCATACCGTGGCTCTTTACCTACCCTACTGTGAAGGATCTATGATCATTTACACTGATTTTTGTCATGGCCGCAGTCTGCTAAATATACATCAAAGAACAGCCTACTCCACTGAAATCAGTATTATTACCAGGCCGTAAAGATGGTCAGAGGAGAATAAAGGTGATAGAAGTGCCCCTTCAAAGTGTTCCCATTGCCTGTTGGCTGGTTTGGTTTCTCTCCCCTCCCTTTCATTTTTTTAAAAATAGTTATGACTGAAGGACACAGCTGAGTTCTTTCCCTCCCACCACCATGCTGTGCAGAGAGGAGAGGGCTCACCCCAGGAGGCTGACTAGTTGTCTGGCCTTCCATCAGCAAAGCACTTATGCTTGTTTGTAGCTATTTAAGCAGTACATTGACAGAAAAACCCATAGTACAGAGCCCTCAGGATCCAAATCAAGGCTAAATGACACATGTTGAGATCTTGCAATGCCTTTTTTTTTTCTTTCCCAGCAATGATGTAAAAATTGCCCAAATGAATGAACAGAACTGTCCTATTGAAAGGCTGCTCGTCTAGCTCCTCTCCTAGGAGTGCTAGGGCAAAAAATACGTCTTACCTAGTTTGGGTAACAATTATAAAAACACATTATAAAACATATTATATTACAACACAATGCAGTATAGTGTATTGTAGTACAGTATAAATGTAGTGTCTAATATGTATATTGTATTATATTGTGTATTATTTAATAAAGATATTATATATATATATATATAAAGGGTGGACCCTGTCCTCCTCATATCAGATAGTAACACGTGTTGAAGGGATAGCATGAAAACAACAGCAAGTCTGAGTTTCTTGCTGTCCTGCCATGAAAAATTTCAGCCCAGTGAAGTTCAGCAAAGGTGTAGCAACCAAACTCAGGATTCTGGAAATAGTCAGGGGAGCATAAAGGATTCACTGTCACTTAGGCTGCTGCTGAGAAGACAGCTGGAAACAAAACCATAGTGTGAGATGCATGTGCCTCTGAGTGATTCATAAATGTGCACAATTCCTGGGATACATTTCAGAGGGAAATGCATAGGGGCTATGACAGGTTGCATGCTCTGGTAGTTATAATACCTGTGTGCACCATATACCCTGGATGATGGATAATGTGTCACAGATTCTGCAGGATAAACACTCTAAAATAAACACATTTTCAGCTCAAAATAAGTGAAAAGTAAGCCAAACCACTCAAACTTCAAACCAAATGCAGGTCAGTGCTTTCTTATTGTGTAATCTGTCATTAACTCATGATGATTCATCTTTAATCCAGAGTATTTCTTCCTGAGTTCTACTAACATTTTCTGCTGTGGTGGGTTGACCCTGCCTGGATGCCAGATGCCCACCAGAGCTACTTTGTAATTCGTCTTCTCAGCTGGACAGGGAAGAGAGAATATAATAAAGGGCTCATGGGTTGAGATCAGGACAAGGAGGGATCACTCAGCAGTTACCATTGCAGGCAAAACAGACTCTATTTGTGGAAAATTAACAATTTATTACCAATCAAATCAGAGTAGGATATTGAGAAATAGAAAATCAAATCTCAAACACCTTCCTCCCCCTCCCCCTGCTTCTTCTGGACTCAATTACTTTTCCATTTCTTTACCTTCTCCCCCACAGCAGCACAGGGGGGCAGGAATGGGAATTGCAGTCAGTTCATCTAAAGCTGTTTCTGCCTCTGCTTTTTCCTCATGGGGAGATCTCCTCACACTCTTCCCATGCTCCAATGTGGGGTCCCTCCCACAGAAGACAATTTTCCATGAACTTCTCCAACGGGAGTCCTTCCCACACTTCTTCATGAACTGTTCCAGCATGGATCCCTTCCCTGGGGTGCAGTCCTTCAGGAAAAGTCTCCAATGTGGGTCCCCCCCAGGGACACAAGTCCTGCCAGCAAACCTGCTCTGGTGTGGGCTCCTCTCTCCATGGGTCCATAGGTCCTGCTCCAACATAAGTTTCCCACAGGGTCACAACCTCCTTTGGGCACATACCTGCTCCAGTATGGGGTCCTGCATGGGCTGCAGGTGGATCTCTGCCCCACTGTGGACCTCCATGGGCTGCAGGGGCACAGCTGCCTCACCATGGCCTTCACCATGGGCTGCAGGGCAATCTCTGCTCCAGTTCCTGGAGTATCTAATCTCTCTCCTTCTTGCCTGACCTTGGTGTCTGCATGGCTGTTTCTCTCACATATTCTCACTCCTCTCTCTAGCTGCAATTGCTGTTGCACAGGTTTTTCCCCCCTTCTTAAATCTGTTATCCCAGGGGCTCTACCAACATCTCTGATGAGCTCAGCCTTGGCCAGCAGTGGGTCCATCTTGGAGCCGGCTGGCATTGGCTCTGTTGAACATAAGGAAAACTTCTGGCAACTTCTCACAGAAGCCACCCCCGTAGCCCTCTGCTACCAAAACCTGGCCACGCAAACTCAGTGCATCCACAATGGCCTTTGTCTTATGCTTAGATCAACAGTGGCTGTAATTCCTTGAAATGGTTTGTTAAACTCTTGACCAGACTCTATCTTCCCTGTGTTTCTGAAACCAGTAGAAGTCAATTTATCTAAGATCAGCCTGAGTAGTAATGGAACTAACTGCAGTTCAGAAAAACATAGACCTTGTTTCTTGAAGTTAATGGTCTTCTTCTCAGATCAATGTATGGTTTATTGAACTCTCTGCTCTGAGAGAAAGTTGTGTTCCTTATTGCTTAAGCAGAAAGTTATTTATTTCATGGCTGATAACACTGAGCCTTGTCTCATTCAACTCAAAAAATACAGTCTTTCTGCAGATTTATGGTTAATGGTTGAGTGGGAAGAAATCACAAATTTCTCTTACAAATCCATCCTGGAGTCTCTATCCAATCTAAATGTACCTCAGCACTGTTTTCTGCACACTTTGCTTTCCCACCTTGTTCTTCCTCTCTTCCTACCATGTCATCTCAAAATTATTTCCTTGCTGTGCTCACCTGTGGGCAGAGCACCGTGGCTAGATGCCAAAACTGCCATTTCTGTGTGGGGATGTAGGCAGGGAAGAAAGATCATATGGGAACCAGAAGGAAGAAAAGGCAATTGCCCAGAGTCCCACTGTTGTTTCTGCAGGCACTGCCTTTTGCAGGGAGTGAAAGGAAGCCTCATGTTCTCCTTCAATTGACAATCAACAATTTTGCTGACTCTCAAACAGTGTAATTCTGACACACTGTTTAGGTGGTCCATGGCCAGCACTGAGTCAGTGGATCCATGGCCCTGGTCTTCACCGCTTCAGACCACAGAGCGACCAACAGTGCTGCAAGTTGGAACTTTCTGCACCAACTAACTACGAGTACAGCATGAAATAGATGTTTCACTCATATCCTCTGGCACAGGGGCACCAAGTCTGGGGAATCCTGTGTTTATTTTGGGTTCTGGTGGTAATGTGGTATAATGCCTTTTCTTCCCTCTGGTTCCCATATGATCTTTCTTCCCTGCCTACATCCCCACACAGAAATGGCAGTTTTGGCATCTAGCCACGGTGCTCTGCCCACAGGTGAGCACAGCAAGGAAATAATTTTGAGATGACATGGTAGGAAGAGAGGAAGAACAAGGTGGGAAAGCAAAGCGTGCAGAAAACAATGACTAAAGAGCCATGAGTCTGGCCAGGGAAGAGGCCACTTCTTTTAAAAATACCTTTCTGAGGGAAATTGATTTTGTTGACTGTATTTTCTAGGAAACTAAGTAGATGAAGCATAGGATTTGCAATGTATGTTTTCAGTTATTCTTGCCTAACATAGGTGGAAAAAGTCAATCTTTTAAAGACAATAAAAGATGTCTATAGACCGGGGAATCTTCGGGGTGTCACTGGAATGATGCCCCTGGTTAAACTGTAACCTTGCTGCTGTTAAATGTGGTGTTGCTAGACAATGTGAGGAGAATACTGTGCATGTACAGTATGGAATAATTCTACCCATGTACCACAGGGTTTAGAAAGTTTTTATGCTCGCTTTTAGTCCTGATGCTACTCCCACTGAACTAAAAGCAGTATTCCCACAAAGCTCCATGTGAGCAAGTCTTGGCCCTAGACATCAAAGTCCTTAAAAATGCATAGTTATTGATGAAGCAGAGGCAAAGCGATGTGTACACTTTCCTTCTGCCATCCTGTTTCCATTGTTGAAACTCCACTGTAGCCTTTTTAGCTGAAGCAACAAGCACCTCTCTTCATGTCGATGTCATTTTAAATGAAGGATATTCTGGCCAGACTGAAGTGAGAGCAACAGCTTTTAGGCATGTTAAAGCAAGTAGAAAATCTTCAAAACCCCCTTGAGGTTATTGGAAGACTATCTGAGAGGGAGCCCATGGAGCATGGCCCGCCAGCATGAGCAAACTACAAAGCAGATGAGGGAAAAAACGAGAGAGTGAGGAAAGGAGCATGAGCGCGAGGAAGCTTAAAAGCCATGCTGGCAAAAAGCAGACTGTCAGCAAAGAGGATGTTTACAATCTTGAAGTTTGGATTCAAAGAGCAAGTGCCTGGCTGAGTCTGCACTACGGCTCCTTGCAGCAAGGTAAGGCTGAGAATACAAAATCCTAGGATCAGTGCTCAGCACAGATGAGAACTGGAAACTTCCTGCTTGTGCTCCTGGTCATGCAGTTGTTGAGTTACAAACAGGACAATGTGCAAAATGACCCTAATGTATGATGAATGCAAATGTATACTCTAAAATCACAGCACTTAATAGAAAAGCATTGGCAAATCTTCCTTTTTTTTTTTTTGTCAATAACAAGAAAAGAACCTAGCAATAGAGAAATATTAATTACTCCCAAATATCAAAGTTTGTTAATTTCTTTGTAGGGGTGTTTGTGATTGCTCCATAACTTGAAGCTGCAAAGCAACTCATGCTTATGAAGAATGTAAGTGTATCCTTCTCAAAGTCATAGCACTTATATTGAGGATAAACATTTCTCAGGGGATTTACTGAGACTGAGCTAATAATCAGCTCTAGTTAAATAGTGCCTTTCAAAAAATTCATATTGTACCAAACACTGTAGTACTGAAAATGTTTTAATAATATCTATGTTTTGTACTGGAAAACTTATCCTCTAACAGGAAATAAAATTGTTCAGCTTCAGAGAGTCCAGTGGGAAAAGCTCTTTCAAAATGCTTCCCATCTCCTCCTGTGAGTGAACACAAGCTGGTCCAAGCCAGCATATCTCCATTGCCTGTGCCTGTGCACTGACACACAGCTGTGCAGGTATGTTCAGCCTGAAACACATTCATTGCACTGAGAATACAGGTGGGATCGGGGAACATTTTCCGTCTTCTGTGGGGCTCCCTGCATGTGCATAGGAGTGAAGAGCTGTCAGAGATTTCAGGTGGCACTAGGAGAGTGCTGAGACAGTTGCAAGAGACAAGTCTTTGATGAAACTCAAGTGCGAAAAGAGACACTTTGTGTTTATGTCTCCTCAGGCTTTTTCTGAATAGCCTTTCCTCTTACAAGGAAGTGATAAAGTGGCCCTAGGAGGGCATTTTGGGACTGCACCCTCAGCACTTGGACCTTGCTGCAATTTCAGGCAGTCTCAGACTGTTGAGAGCATGGAAAGGATGTTAACTGCCTTTATGAACTGCAGCCTCTATTTGTACAGGTATAGCTAATAATCACTGAAAAAAAAATAAACAGAAGGAAAATATTGGGGGATATAATCAGAGCCCAAATCTGCAGTCCAGAAACAATAATGCCTAGAGGAAGAATTAGCAAGAAACACAACCTTGACTAAATTTTTCAGCTTCATATTTGCACCTATAGAGCTGGAAGGTGAAGGGCAGTTTTGTGATTGCTCGGAGCAGGAATTGTGGCCCTGTGCTCAGCCTCATGATACCCAAGATTCACAGAAAGATGGGTAAGATAGATAAAACAGCAAAGATATGCAGAATGAAAGCAGGCAACAAAGATGTCTGTAAGTTAGAACTTATAAGAGAAGAAATTTAAAGGGTCCATCTGGGTAACAACTAAAGCAGTGCAGTATTTGTGCTACCACTGTACGCTCTGCATTTAATAAATGGGAGTATAATAATTCACCAACATTTCATAAACAGGAGCATGGAGGAGATGAGTGGTGATGATTAAAACAGAGCAGCAGATTCCGTGATGTGTGGGGCACATATAGTACTGAGCAACCAAAAGCAGAATGCACGAGGTAGATGAGGGTCAGGTAGTATTTATATGGCAGACAAGTGAAGATTCCTAATTGTGACCAATTACTTCTGATCAAAAAAGCAGGTAACTCATCTTCAAGCTGTGGACACTTTCCTGTGCTTCGGGCAGAGTGAAGCTTTCCCATTTGTTTTTTGCTCAGCAGGCTGCAGTGCAAACTATCACTCTCCAAAACCAATCTCTGAAGGAAAAGCACTTATTGAGTGGGAAGTGGATGGGCCTGCGGATACTCTAATGGTATAAATGTTAGTGGAAAAGCCATTCCTTAACATAATGTTCATTAGAGATCCAAGACAAAGCAGCAGATGGAGAACATGCTGACAGCAGGCAGAGGAGAAGCAGAGTTAAGCTTTGTGAGTCCCAGGGGAGTCAGGGTGAGTTGGTCCCTGCATGAGGCTCCTGACATGGATAGAGAGGTGACCATGACTCATTAGCAACGGAGACACAGACAAATACTGTTTTGGTTAAAGTCTCTGATGTTTGACAAACTCTTCTGAGCCTCAGCAGCCCATTCTCTGCCCTGGCTGGTGACAGATCATAAGTCCCATCTACTCCTGACAATGTGGGGTAGCTCTGAAGTGGCATATGCCCTTATTTTAGAGAAGCACTGTATCAGAGGTGTACCTAGCTGTGTCTGGAGTAATTGAGACAGAGGTTAAAGCCCTAAGGGACCCATTGTTGACTGCAGCGTTAGAACTCTGTTCACTTAGAGCTTTGCCAGGTTTTATAAAGACTGCCAAGGGACTCATCTAATTTTAGTTTTTTAAATACAGTATTTTGGCTAAGCCAGTCGTGTATGTTTCTCCAAGGTGGCACAATGGGAAGAAATAAGCATCTGCATAACTCTTCATACCCTAAGAGAGGTGATCTGACTCACCTGTGGAAGCCCTCCTCTCTGTTTACAGCCTACCTGGCTTTGATGCCACTGCCATCAGGTAAGATGGAATTCAATCAGGTGGTGCTACAAACTCCAGAAAGCTGCTCCGTGGGTTTTGTGCCACACTGAGCAAGACATGTCTTCTAGGTCAAAATCTGGTCACTTATGTAGTGTGTCCAGTACACAACCCCCTTTCCCATGGCACCCCTTCAGCAGAGAGCAGAATAGACAAGCCTGAAGCCTCGGTGGAAGCCCTGCGCTGCTTGGTTACAACAGCATGTCCTGAGGCCATCGCACAGGACCAGCTGGAGACACTTGTTAATGAGGATCCTGGTACATCAAGAATGACAAATGTGACCTTTGGAAATTCAAATTAGGCTTGGCACATGTATCTTCCAAATGACTGCTGTGACTCCTGTCAGGGATCATGTGGATAAGGGGTATGTCTCAACTGCAGGCTTGCTGCTTGTTTTACATGTGCTGTGACCCAGCCTCCTCCCTGCCATAGCAGCACAAGCCCTTTGCTCCACGTGTCTCTGTGCATGCTGGACCCATGCTCACACACTCAGCTGGGGCTCCGGCACACACGTTGTGCTCCAGCTTTGTTACGTCAACCTGCCCACCTGCCTGACAACGTGAGAGCAAAGGATGTGCAAGTGCCCAGGCTCATGCACAGCTTTTCTGCACTTCCTAGCAACTAAATTACGGCCTTCCCACCAATCTACTCTTCCCTCTACTTCAGCTTGCTAATTCAAATACACCTCACTGAGGTCCAACCCTCTATTTTCACCCAGACAGCTCTAGCTCTTCCGTTATTTGCCCTTTTCCTTTCACCTTCCCTCACTGAGATTCGTGTTACCTCTTGCTCATCACCCCTGGCAATAAGTTCACTGTAAAGAACTGTGATTTATGTGGAGAGAAGGGAGACCAAAAGAAAAAATATCTAAAAATCTCCCTTAGGACATACTGCATAAATGTTATGACAGTTTTTCGTAAAAAGGATTCTCTACCAGAGGACAGGTTAACTCTTCCTTAAAATCCCGCCTCTGTTAGGAAAGGTTTTACTGAGTTGTCCCTCTCTTACTAAGGAGTTCATGAGCCTACAAAATACCCTTGTAAGCTGTGGAAGACAAAAACAAAAAACTCCCAAAATAGAATGCAGAGCCTTAAACCCAGCATCAGGTTTCATAGCTTGGACTTCTAAGCATCTGAGTCAATTATCCAATAGTTTGATCAGGGAAAACATGGGAAGAGGGTGGCACAGAGCATTTAATTTTATTATGGGAGAAGTTACTGTGGGGTTTCTGGGCTGTGAAGCATGTCTGCATGCAGTGAGATGGGTTTAACTTCGATTGAGAGTCAAAAGCTTACCATTTTCCTTTGTTTCTCCTTTTGTTTTCTCTTTCTGCTTACATAATCCTCATTGTATTTCCTGGAAAGTATGTGGAAAATTAAAAAAGTTAAGAAAAGTTAAACTGTCTCATTGATGGCAACTCTGAATATATCAGTAATAAAACAAACGAGACAATGTCTTAGAAATCCAGGCTAAACAAAAAATGTAAATGCATATAGTACTGTCTTAGCACCTTTGTCATACTATTAGAATAACAGTGAGTTAGGTTTTTATCACAGTTCAATTACTGAACAAGAAATGGTTCATGAACAATAACATGAAATCATGAACAAGAAATCCCAGGAAAAGCAGAAAGGGCCTTGGTCGAATTTCAGATACCATCAATTTGTAGTCTTGTGACAAAAAGAAGCAGGTCTGTTGTTAGAAACCTGCACCTCCGTGTCCACCATCCTGACAGTGCCCATCTAAGCTTTCTCCCACTCTAGGCTGCCAACACTTGAGTTTTTTCACTTGCTGTTGGTGGTGGTCTTGATTTTTTTAGTTATGCAGAGAAAAATGCAAAATGGGCAAATCCACACTAGATGCTTCAACAATTGCTCTGTCAGTAACCCATAACTTATTGGGATAGTTGGGATTCAGTAGTATAAGACCATGAGTACCTAGCAGGGTGGGTTGGTGTCACGTACCTATAGTCCAACCAGCTGCTATATACACCCGCCAATGGGATACTACCCTTCAAACTTGGCATAGTCACACTACTTTCCATCAATATAATAAATATGACATGGTATAATATAAATATAATATAATATAACACAACACGATATAAATATAATATATTAAATAATGTAATATATAAATATATAAATTTTTTTATATATATATATATATATACACAAATATAAACATAGTAAAACCCTTGACGCTCCTGTGAGACCCCACCTGGAGTACTGCATCCAGGTCTTGGGCTCCCAAAACAAGAAGAAGGTGGATCTGTTGGAACAAGTCCAGAGGAGAGTCACAAAGATGCTCAGAGGGCTGGAGCACCTCTTCTATGAAGGTTGAGAGAATTGGGGCTGTTCAGCCTAAAGAACACAAGGCTCCAGAGAGACCTTAGAGCAGCCTTCTAGTACCTAACCGGGGCCTACAAGAAAGCTGGAGAGGGGCTTTCACAAGGGCATGTAAATTATAACAAGGAGAATGGCCTTAGCTGAAGAAGGGTAGATGAGAAGAAGGTTGGGATTAGATATTAGAAAGAAATTCTTTACTGTGAGGCACTGGCGCAGATTACCCAGAAAAGTTGTGGATGCCCCATCCTGGGTAGTGTTCAAGACCAGGCTGGATGGGGCTCTCAGTAACCTGGTCTAGTGGTAGGATCCCTATCCATGTCAAGGGGTGGAACTGAATGATCTTTAATGTCCCTTCCAACCCAAACCATTCCATCATTCTAAGAATCTAGGAACTTTGTTCTCTCAGTTAACTATTACTGAGACAGAAATGCAAAAAGCATAATTTTACTTTTGTATCAGCAGTTTCCACTAATCATAGGAAAAACTACAGTATTCTCCATGCCACAAGTCTCCATTAGTGGAGTAACACCACTTGCATGTGCCAGTGTGATCGGTCACAAGCCTGCAGGGTCTGAGTTAGGCAGCTTTCAGGCAGTAGTTACAGCCCTGGGCTGGGCTCAGTTTGGCCTCCCTTGTTTGCATCTTTGGGGACAGTTTATGAAAGGCCATTTGCTCCTGTGGAAGGTGAGGAGGTGCTGTTGCTGGTCCCCTCTTGGCAGGGCAGGGCAAACCTATCATTCTGGAACAAAGAGGTCAACAGTGAGAGATCCTGCAGTAAAACATGCAAGCAAAGGACTATCTGCAGTGAGTTCAATTGCATCTTATCTTCCTGGGTAGACTGAAAACAGCAGAGGACAGGTAAATCTTCAGCATTTAGTGCAATGCCTTCCTCAGTGCAGCAATGCAACCACCTTGTTTGTAACAACAAAGGGCCTCAAACTGCACCGAGGAGGTTTAGATTGGATATTAGAGAAAATTTCTCCATAGAAAGGGTTGTCAAGCATTGGAACAGGTTGCCCAGAGAAGTAGTGAAATTCCCCATCCCTGGAGGCATTTAAAAGACATGTAGAAGTGGCACTTCGAGACACAGTTTGATGGTGGACTTGGCAGTGTTGGGTTAATGGTTGGACTTGATCTTAGAGTTCTTTTCCAAACTACATGATTCTGTGAATCTATAACCAAAGGCAGAAAGGCTCCTAAACAGGCTGCTGGACAGGTAGGTCAGCACAGGCAGGAAGGGGCAGAAGTATGAAAATACCTCACCTAACATCCTGGCAGGGCAAAACTGCTTATGAAAGCTACCAAAAAAAAAAAAAAAAAAAAAAAGACTTTTAACCAATCTGTACCATAGAACAACTCCAACAGCAATACAACACCAAGGAAATCCCTTGCCAAGCATAATAGCAGTGTCAAACACAGATGGCAAACATGCCCACAGACACACAGGGGCCGGGATATTCACTGTAGCACAGCCCTGCAAGTAAGGTGTGCATAATAATTTAGGAATGCTGTTTACGCCAGTAAAGTTTACAGTAAGTATTTACTGGGCTAATTGCCCAGGTTTGTCAACAGTCATAAGAAACATTCTCCTCCATGTAACCAGCACAGCCAGAAGGGCCATAGCGTTTCATATGTATGTGTGATTGGTGTCCTGCCATGTCCCCTGGCCAGACTGGGAGCTGTCTTTGGGATGACAGGGCCCTGCTGGAGCAGAACCTTCACTTAAGCTTTACCCCACAGCACTGTGGTTGCTGGTTTTAGCATGGATAACAGCCAGAGGAAGCAGCAATGCAAGCCTCAGCCCTCTGCATGTCTGAGCCAGCTGCTAATGTCAAGCGATAGGCACAGGAGGGAACAGAGGCATCAAAATAGAAAGGTTAAAAAACCCAAAGGGACTTGAGACAGGTTTATCATTGTAAAATCTCTCACTGAACCACACCAGGGAGCTTTGACATGTGCCAACACTGGCTTATTCAAGCAGTCTGGATCCACTTTATCGGGAGCACGAGCAAAAAAACCATCTCCCTCCACCTTGGATAACTCCATGCAGTAGGATGCAGAGTGCTGCTGCAGCAGGGCTAGAGACAGCCAGAGGGGACCAATTTAAATGCTCTCTTACTTCCTCAATTAGAGCAGCGCTTGATTTTCTCTGGAGGAAAAGACTTGAAGTGATGCCTACAACATGCTCAGGCATTAACATCCTGTACCCAAGCACAGCACTTCTCAAGAATATGTTACCAAGACTCACAGAACCCAAGAGAGACACACGCCCATTGCCACCACAGGAGGCAGGAAATCAAGCAGGGCAGATGATGGCACAGCCTGCATTTAAAAAGGACAGATATGGGTTGCTGAAGAAAACATTAGGTTTTTTCAATAAAAGTATAAAATTTACAGTCTTGCTTCAAGAAGTGATAACTCCAAAAGGAGAAGATGAATATTGTGGAAAAACTACAACTTGTGGCACAGTTTTGTGAGAGAAACAGGATTCTGAAAAACAGATGATGGAAAAAATCAAACTACTAAAAAATCAGATAAAAACGAAGGGAAATAGACAAAAGATAACTTTGCAGAGAATACAAAACAACAGTGGTCTCTCAAGGCCTAGGTTTTTTGAGAGGATTTGGATGTTGCAAACATTCACATGATCTTTTACATGTTGCCTGCTAAAAATGGGAAGACAACACATAGTTTGTGGCTGTCACAATGGCTAAAAACCACACTGTGCTTCAGTGCTGGTGGTACAACTACACCGGAATGGGAAAACACAAATGGCACATCAGAGATGGCTCATTAAATGCTGCTGCCTGTCCTACCTTTATTACACTAGCTCTCTATTCTTCAAAGCTGAATATATTTTACAAAATGGAATTTAAATGTTCTAGTCAACCCTTGGGTCAGATATAGCAAAGACCATGAACTTCTGGAGGAGCAATACTAAACATCATTTTTCCTGCCTTTCTCAGCACTCTCTTACTTCGTTCCAGTGGACAGATTAGCAGATGCAATGGTTTTCTTCGTAGCACGTAGATTTAAGAACTCCAGAAGGGAACTGCTGATTATCGATACTTGCAAGGGTTGTAATTTCAATGTATGATTTTTTTTTATTAATATTTTGTAACTTATTGCACTAGTTCCACATTACTTTTAAATCACTACCAAGAGTGACAACTTTAATTAGATTTTTAAATATATACAAAACAGAGGGAAGTATTTGGGAGCCAAGCACATGGTATTTTTTTCCTATCAGACTCCAGGCAATCACTTGGATTGAAACTATGTCAGCAAATGGAACACTACTGTGTACATACCTTAGATTTATCCTCAGTGAACTGGACTTGTTCATGTAATTATTCAGTGAGCACTGATAGGGTGAAACTCCTGTGGAAAATGAAATTATCTCCTGAGTGAAGCTGGTATTTCCTCTGAGTGTAAAACATGACTATTTGACAGTTTTACTCCACATGCTTTGGAGCTTATACAAGTAAAAGCTGGCCTGAGTCTGTGAAAGCCAATAGAACCTTCCTGGGATGCAGTGCAAACATCTCAAAAAGTCAGTACCAAAATAAAGAGCTGCCCCAAGTGTCACACCAGGACTACAAACAGCTCTTTTGCTTTCTTCCCCTGGTAGCTGGCAGCTGTGTGAACATTAGAAGGGTCCTATTTCAGGGCCACAGCTGAGACCCTCTGGAAAATGAGAGGAAAAGAACAAAAAGTCAGTGGGCTTTGCAAATGGAGACAAAACTCATAAGGAGGGAAAACTACCAGTGAAAGTGTTGGAAAACAACCACTACTGATGGCACGGGGTCACAGCACAAAGCTTAACCTGTTGGACTGGCATTAAAAACCATTGACATAGAAATTAGAGAGTCCTAATCAGATATTGGTGCTTTCTGATTCCACAAGAAATTAACCCAAAGCCACTATTCTCCAGGTGTACATTTTGGAATTGTATGTCAGTGTAACCTTCAAACACACTGAAAAAAACTAAATATATTTTGAAGGAAAATCAACACATTTCTCAAATATTTTGTCTACATAGTTTAAGGTGAAAGGTGATCAATAGCACTTAAGAGTGAAAAAGAGCACCGTGTTACTCTTCAGAGGCAACACACCTCACTCTTTTTCTCCTTATACTTATTTTACACACTTTTTCCTCAGCTTCTGAAACTTCTGAACTTCTAACACTCTTGAGAACCGAGCCTTATTATCACAAGAACAGGATAAATTAGGTAGATGCAGAGGCATCATCTCTGGAGTCCTTCATCCAAATGAACTTATTAGAGGAGTGATTGAGTGTATTTTCTTTTTGAAATAATCATTTACACACATTAAGCAGCAGATTGACTCCAAGTGATGAGTTTAGCCAGGGTTAAGCTGTGAGTCTAAGTTTCTGCATTGCCTTTTTTTTTTTTTTTTAAACAAACCTACTAGAAGTTGACATTGGCACCCTGAAGTATTCTAAACAGCTGCTACAAGTACAATGACAGTGGATCATACTGAATATTCAGTCACCACCTGAATATTAATACCCAAGCATCTTATCATAGAAAGTAAAGCACAAGGCTTTTAAATGCCTATAAGCAGCTATGAGAAACAAGTGGCAGTTGTATATACTAAAAAATTCCAGGGGATGCCACAACAGGACTGTCACAGCACACATTTAGTGAAACACTGAAAAGCTTGGCATTATATTACAGATAATGGACTGAGATGTCATTCATCTCTCAGAACTGTAAAACAAGCTTCTTTAATCCTCTTCTCCTGAGGAACGTTTGAATTACTGAGGGTTGAACATATTTCCTCTTAGAGCTGCAAAATTATTCCAATTCCTATATTTTGCAACAACATAACTGGTTGTTGAAAAACGGAGTATCATCTTTTACGTTATCTATGGCTAAGTGGTGTGCTTTCAAGGACAACTTCTATGAACTGCCAGTATCTATGAACAACAACAGTAAGGACTGTGATAGTCTAGAAAACACTCTTTGCAGTAGCTTAAGTGCAGTAAGAAAAGTGTGCATTTTCCTCATTGAGACACAGACTCCAGCTCTACATTTTTTGAAACCAAGCATTTATTCCTTCAAATTATTTTCATACTGGACAAAAGAATTCCATACAGGGTTTTTTTAGAGAAAAAAAAAACATTGACAGGTGCAATAAAGTAGTATCTAAAGTGACAATTCATTCTTATATCTCAAAAATACAACAATTTGTCTCAAAATAATATTAATCAATTAACAAAAGAGAATGTACACCAAAATGCTTTGGTAGCTCAAGGTACCATGTTCTCTCACTGACTGCACACAAACTTCTATCACAAGAAACCTTTTTTCCCTTTATCCACTGCATCTTTTCTTACAGTACATTACTGACAGAGGTGCAACTTACTGCATAAAATATTCAAACATATTCAGAACATGGTTGCAGCTTGCAGCCAAGAATCTACAACAGCTGCCTGAAAAGCAATTTACTATGAACACAAACATGTTCACTACATCTGCTACATGCAGTTGGCTACATCCCTAAAACAGTTATTCCGCTACTCCAGAAAATTCCAAAATATGGTCTGTACAAGCTTGTGGAATAACATGGTTTGTCAAGGATGCTGCTGATACTGTCAGTATTCTTCAAGGCAAAGGGCTAGAAAGTGTTGGGAATTTTAGCTTGCAATTGCTACCTAAATTTTTTTAATTTGAGAAATGTTTTACTTAAAAGCCCAAATTAGTCTATTTCCTGGGAGGCATAAACCTGAAGGCATCTCACAAGAGCACAAATATGGAATGGAAATATGAGTTGGAAAGAGTATGCTGCAAAAATGATAATTTCTGTCATACAGAAAAATTACAGGATGGTTTTGCATCCTCTGAGAGTCCAAACCCAGTAAAGTGGAGTGCATTCCTTCATTTGGAGATGCAGTCAGCATATGGTTCACCTCAGACTCCTACTAGAAGCCTGTGATAATTAGTCACAAACCATCTTCACCCTGCATGTGGCACAGATTCTGTAGCTACTAGAACAGAGAGATTATTTTTGACCCATATTAGGGTTACAAAGTTTATTAGTCTTGATGCAAATTTTGATTTTGACATCAGCCAAATATTTTTCACTTTTGCTTAAGACAGCAGCAAATTACAAGCAGTCATTCCATCACTCCCTACTAAAAATCTCACGACATATCAGAAAATATTCTGCTGTAAAAAAAGATTGTTGTCATGGAACAAAGAGGAAGAAAACTATTCTCTTCTGATTCTTGTGTACAAATCACTTCTGTTGTATTAGCAAACATAACAATGTAAGAAATTAATATAAAAACTAAAGATGTAATATTTTCTTTGCTATAAATCGCTACATACTCTTCAGTGACTGTAAGTGCTCTGATTATTCACTTAATCTCTTAAGATTCACCTTCTCTTTCAGGTAAATATTATATCACTCTTTTCCCTAAAGCAAAATACAGTAAATGGATAACAGTAAAGAATAATAAATAGAAAAGTTAGATAATAAATTCATTACTGCAAAAGAACAAAACTTGATTTCCTTTGTAAAATTATTTTTATGACCTATCAGTACAGCAGACTTGGCAGGAGAATCCAGCTTAGATTTACATGTATCTGTTTCGAATGTACTCTCTGTACATGAGGAAGTCTTCTTTTCCCAGGGGCTGCATATTTCCTCTTCCAGCCTGAATGTGTGCATGAAAAATCTCTATTGATTTCCTATCAACTCTTGGAGGCTGGACTTCATAAATATTGTCCTGAGAAAAGGAGGAGATTGGTATTCTGGAAAAAAGACAAACATGAAGAATATTTAGACCTTTAGGTAAAAATTTTCCACAGAGAGAGAAGAGTATTTCTTTGCCTTGAAATATACATGAGAGAGTCAATGAAAGGGCAACTTCCCGCTAGATAATTCATTTACCTAGATTTTTATCACTTCTGCAGACCTGATAAGACCCAGCTTCCCAAGTAGGGTAATTAGGTAAGTTGTCATTAATCGCGTTACGGAATACTTTCTCACTTCCCTCCACCCTGCCCTCATTTCTTCATCCTTCCTCAGATCTGCCACGGTCAGTAAGTACCCCAGCTG
Source organism: Cephalopterus ornatus (assembly GCA_013396775.1). NCBI lineage: Eukaryota > Metazoa > Chordata > Aves > Passeriformes > Cotingidae > Cephalopterus > Cephalopterus ornatus. The sequence goes on from VZRE01008111.1 coordinate 49,641, forward strand.
AAACAGATCTGTGCCATGCATTACGGCAGATAATAGAAAGACTTTATTGAGCTATCCACTTAGGAGCAATTACAACAAGCAGGTGATTATACTCTGAACCAAAACAGAGAAAGGATTTATCAGGTAAGAAATTTCCATCCAATTATTGGGACAATAATATTGCTGACAATTTATTATCAGCAACAGCACTCAGATATTTTATGAAAATACTTTTAAATCATCTTCATACAATAAATGCCATATTTGAATGCTAAGATTTAAATCTCTCATGAGAAACACACAAAGTTTGAAAGTTTACAAGAACTTGAGTTTGTCAGCAATGTGTTCTCCACAACGAACTCCACAACCAACAGCAAGGTAGCAACAGAACTATTTATTCTCCATACATAATAAATGAATAAACACTAGAAGTATCTGTACAGTAAGTAACTTTATTTTAAAGCACTTCAGGTATTGTGAAAGCTGCATTCGTAAGTACAGTCTGTACATTTCCAGCAATATTTTAGTAATTTATTTATAAAATACTGCCAGAGTTGAACAGTACAGATGTTTTACCTGTGTGATAGCATATCAGTTTGGATTACACAACAAAACATTCAATGACTGATATGCTGCCATCTGAAGATAACCTATACATTAACTTTTCCTTCCGTCAATACTATTTACTTTAAAGGAAATCAAAGTTTGGAACTAATTCCAAGAAAAAAAAACCTGACAGAACTATGATTATCTACAACAGCAGATGCAATGCATCTAGAAAACACTAAACAGTAGAAATTACTTATTTCTCACAAAGAAAAATGACATACATGTTTTAAAGAGTTCTCTAAATCATCAGTTTCATACATTTTTAGTTCACATTTCAGCTGGAGAAGCTAGTTTCTGCACAGCTATATCTACTTTCTAGATAGCTATTAAAATACTTCTGCTTTATAGATTATATAAACAAAGCTGCCTGGTATTCAGTACAACACAAAGATTTCAATTCTGGAAATTCTAGACTCACTTTCTGACAACCACATACACCGAACACTTTCCTACATTCGATCATTCCTCAAAATTTCATGGGGTCCAGTAGTTGTCTCACAAAGTAACTAGCAGAAAGGTTTGAGGACAGACTGTTAAGACAGAACAGGTACTAACCAATCCCTTCTCTAGTATATCTTCCTGGATTTCTGCAATCAACAGAATTCTGTGGGAATAAGTTCCATTCCTTAATTATGTCTGATGTGACACTCATTTCATTGTCATCACGGACTTGGGTTGCTTGTAATTCCATCCCTGGGAGAAACGGTGATCAGTCATTCTCTGCTTGCCTCCTCCACATCACTATCGGACAACCAAGTGTATTTATCTCTACTCATGCACGACTTATTTTCTGACCAACTTTGTCACCTTGCCACTAACGTAGAGCTCCAAGCCCTACCAAAACTGTGTTCAATACCTAGATTTTTTAACTAGCTTTTCATTTGTCATCTATTGTTTTGGCTACTGAAGAGAAATTTTTAAGTACTCTACATAAGAGCATATTGGAATAGTAGACAGTGCTAGTGACTGAAAAAAGTCAGAATGCTATTGTTAAATATTGTATTAGTGTATGCACATATTTTTGGGCTCAAAACCTCTCAGGTAAAAAGTACAGTGGCAACTTACTGTCAAATCTCACTATTTCCAAAAGCAAACTTTGACCAGCCCAATTGCAACAGAGTTTCAGGTATTAGCATCATTGTCATATTCCACAGAAGCCACAGTCATGACTGACTATCAGGGTGCTCTTCAAGAGACATGAAGTTATTTTTGTGTGTAGAATCTTTTAAAGGGAAAAAACAAGGAAGACCTGTAACACTTCAGCAATGGCAAAGCCCTTCTATAAATGAAATGCCGTAATAAACTTCTAGTTGCATTATGAGCACAAACTAATGTTTGACACTGTCTCTAAATCAGGATCCCCATTAAAACTCCCTAAAAATCTTGTTCCCTTTTTTCCCCCAGCCTTTTATTTTATTAAAATATGTTGTATTTTGGATGTTTAATCCCATGACAATTCATTAGTCTCAAAAAAATGACTGCAGTGTGCCATGTAGTATAGTACGCCTAATATTCCACTACAACTGGAATATGGCATATCAAATAAAATGGTTTCCAGATTAAAGTAATACTTTTCAATTTAATATTTCAGCTTTGCATAGCTATACATTCATTTGATTATATTTTGACTGCAATGATAGAATTACTCATACAAGAATACTATTGAACTTGAGACAATAAAATCACTGGTCACCCACAGAGTTTGGCTGCATACTTAAAACTTCATTTTTTTTTTCCCAACAATGTGCTAGATTCTTCTCATTATCACTTCTTCTAGTTTACTTAAGGTAGGTGTTTTCAGAACTGGTAAAAACCAGTAGTCTATCTAACTTCGTATCTAGATTCTTTAAAGCAGATTGCTTTTCAAAGCATCCATAGTTTCTGCAGGTACTTATTAAACTAGTGTAAAGCATCCAAGCTGAGACTGTAGCAAAGGTATTTGACACTAGCACACTGTACCAACTTTCCAGTGTCACTATCTAACACCAAAAGATGTCACTTACTCAAATGTAGCTGGCCTGTCTAGTCCACTAGCAAGTGGACAATTAAATAAAAGAATAAAACAGAGCCATAACACTAATTTGATGCCTTCTCTATTTATTGATTGGTTTCTAAAGACAGGACATTTCTGAAGCACTAATGAATCAAAAGTCCTTTCCTTAGGCACAGTGGAAGCTGGGCAGCAAAGTGCATTTCATTTTGAGCATTTAGTAACTAAATCTCAATTTTCCACCTACTTGCTTCAGCTTGATAAAAATATATTGAAAGAACCACATGTTCATGCATGACAATTTTGATTAATAACCTTGTATTAAGCTGTAACTATTTGTAGAGTGCTTGTATTATCCAGTCATTTAATTAAAAGTCATTTCTTTAACACTATTCACATAAAAATCTATTCTACTTAATAAGTTTAATATCTTAAAATAGTCACGAAGGAGAGCACATTATTTATCAGATTTCCCTGGAGACCTATAACTTTATGGCCTCCCAGTGAAAATTACACAGATAGGAACATAAACGCTACGTCATGAAGGACAGCACCCTTGACACGCAACTTTCAATTATTTTCATCCCACTTGTAAGCGTGCTTGCTTCAGTGTTATGTTTTCACCAAGAGTACCATTGTCTCTAAAGTAGAAGATGACACAGTTAAAATCTTCAATTACAATGAGGATGATCCATACGCTGAAGAAGAAGGGCATGGTGATGTGCTTAGCTGCCAGAAAGATAGAGGTCACCAGAAAGCCACCATTTGTTTCAACATTGATTAGTTCTCCTTAAGTCTCTAAAGTATATCTAAAGAAGGAAACAAAATGCACTCTTTTGCCTTGTTTGAATATCTGTGAAGATGAAAAGAGGGCTGGAGCACCTCTCCTATGAAGACAGGCTGAGAGAATTGGGGCTCTTCAGCCTGTAGAAGAGAAGGTTCTGAGGAAACCTTACAACAGCCTTCCAGTAACTAAAGGGGGACTTTTCATAAGGGCATGTAGTGAGACGAAAAGAGGTAATGGCTTTAAACTGAAAGAAGGTGGGTATAGATTAGACATTAGGAAGAAATTCTTTACTGTGAGTGCAGTGAGGAACTGAAACAGGTTGCCCCAAGAAAATGCAGATGCCCCACCCCCAGAAGAGTTCAAGGCCAGGTTGGATGGGGCTTTGAGTAACCTGGTCCAGTGGAAGGTGACCCTGCCCAGGGTAGGGCGGCTTGGAACTAGATGGTCTTCAAGGTCCTTTCCAACCCAAGGCATTCTAGGATGCTATGATATCTGATTTACAAAACTCCGGCAAATCCAGGAGGGGTTGCTTTTTAGGTTTTTTGGATTTTTTTTTCCCATAAATGGTATCCATTTAAATTGCTTGCTGTGCTCTTGAAAGAGCCTTCAACAGAATTTTTCTTCCTTAGACACAACACCTCCATACAGCAGAGTTTCAATCATATTCTTTGTGAATGGAGAGGGCTGAAAAACAGAAAACTTCTATGCCCAATAATACTGCAACTTGTATCTTGCAGAATCAAGCAGGAGCAAAAACAGGATTGCATCCAAGGTCCCACAACAATTACCTGAAATTCTAAAGGTATGTACAATTTCAAGGGTTAGAGGAAAAAGAGAGATTCTCCTTACACAGGTATGCATTTAAATAAGCATTTTAAAATCCAAATTAGAAGTAGCCTCTCTACAGTGCAGACAGAAGGAATATAAGAAAACGGAAGAACATCTAATACAGAAAGATGATATCCGTGGAAAGATAAATCTATTAAGTAGGAATGATTTACACTGACCACAAGCTAATAGAAAATTTAAAGATCAAACACACAAAGGAACCTAAAGATAGGACAGGAAAAACAAGTATCAAAAGAACTCCCCCCAAAAAAGGAAAGAAGAATATTGCGTTTCTTTCTGGAAAAGCTTAGACTTACTTTTCCAAATAGATTAATTGAGGAAGACAGTTACCTTAAACTGATGAATAGAAATTTATCACATCACAAAGACAGAAGGACAAGCTAAAGAAGGGTCAGAGAATTTTCACTAAAAGCAGATGGGATAAGGTGACATACCTTTCAGTACTTTGTGTTTTTTTACTAGAAACTGTCAAAACTACAAAATCCTAAATTCAACAAAACCATAATATTCTATGTAGGAACAACTAAATTTCCTGCCATATTTCAAACGAATTTGTTGCAGTTGTTTTTTAAAGGCTATGATTTCAATGCAGCTGACATTAGGATCCAAATGAGACTTCAAAGGCAAAAGAAAGAACACCAGCCCACTGAGCCCAAAATAGAATCATAGAATATGGTGAATTGGAAGGGTCTCATCAGGATCATTGAGTCCAACTTCTGGAGTTGTCCTGCGCAGGACACCCCAAGAGTCACACCATGTACCTGAGGGCATTGTCCAAACGCTTCTTGGACTCTGACAGGCTTGGTGCTGTGACCTCTTCCCTATGGAGCCTGTTGCAGTGTTCAACCAGGCTCAGGCTGAAAAACTTTTTCCTGATACCCAAGCTAAACCTCCCCCAACTCAGCCTCAGGCCATTTCCACTGGTCATAGGCGAAGAGATCAGTGCCTGCCCCTCCACTTCCCCTCACAAGGAAGTTGTAGACTACAGTGAGGTCTCCCCTCAGTCTCTTCTCGAGGCTGAACAAACCAAGTGACCTCAGCTGCTCCTCATACGGCTTCCTCTGAGGACCCAGAACTGCACACAATATTCAAGGTGAGGCTACACCAGCGCAGAGCAGAGCAGGACAATCTCCTCCCTCGACCGGCTGGCGACGCTTTGCCTGATGCCCCCCAGGACACGGCTGCCCATCCTGGCTGCCAGGGCACTGCTGATTTCAACTTGACATTGACCAGGACCCCCAGGTCCCTTTCCACAGTGCTGCTCTCCAGCCTCTTGTTCTCTAGTCTTTACACACAACCACTGTCCTGTTCCAGGTGCAGAATCCAGCACTTGCCCTTGTTAAACTTCATATAGTTGGTGATTGCTCATCTCTCTTACTTGTTGAGATCACTCTGCAGGGTCTCTCTGCCCTTGAGGGAGTTGACAGCTCCTCCCAATTTAGTGTTGTTGCAAACTTAGTATTCCTTTGAGTCCTGTATCCAAGTCATTGCTGAAGATGCTGCTCTGACAAAGGGCTGTATAGTAAGAAGGTGCTCTATTGAAGAGCAGAATATAGTTGGTTGATTGGTTGTTTTTCTGGTTTTATCTTTTTTGGTTTGGTTTTTTTTAAAGGAAATCCTGACTGCCACCTTATCAGGAAAAGACAGTTAAGATTAGTGTAAACAGATGACAGAAGGCAAACAATGTATTCACCTATAGTTTTCAAGAATATTCATAAGAAGTCCCTATTTTGTTAATAAACACTTTCATTGAAGTTTATCTAACTTTCTGATGTGAATAAACATATTGGGGTGCATAACTGAAGCAGAGAGCATGCAAAAAAAAGCACTGTATTGTGAAACTATCAACATGCCTGAGAACACAAGATAACTTCTAATTTTCAAAGTCACTTGTTGATTAATTATGATGTCTTTTGATTCACTATTTCCACAGCAGTGTCAAGAAGCCATTTATGCAGGGGTTTAATGTAAAAAAATAAATATACTTAAAACTCTAACATCTTTTACTCATTTACTTCTCTTGTTCAACATAAGGAATCCCCCAAGAAATCCTAGGATATGAACACACGGAAAGATGACAAGTTCAGTACCAACCTTTTCTCTACAACAGTTGTAAGTAATAATACCAAGTTTATAAATATAAAGCTATTTTCTATGTTACCCTCCAAAAAATACCCCTTACACTAACCAAGTCATACGAAGTACTGAATGAACAAGAAAATTGCTCTAAATTGAGTTAAAAGCTTTCCTAAGTAGTTAGGATTGTAAACCCCTTCATTAGAATGATAAAATATACCGGTTTATTTTTACTTTTATATTTTAAAGCAGTATTATAAACTAAAATACCCCAGTAGAGCATTTAATTTGCACAGGCTACGCTTGGTTCAGGTACTGAAGACAGCTTGAACCCTGACACACGCACCACCTACTCTTCTATCCTAAGGATGTTCAGATGTGTCCACACTCTTCTTTTGTGCTGCAGTCAATCAAAACACTCAATTCCCTGTTCAGCAGGGAATAAAATTTCTTGTACTCCCAGATAAATGCATGAAGTACATTTGAAAAGGTTTTGAGAGCATATTTTTACAAGAGTATTATTTATATCACACCACAATGAGTACTAGGGAATTAGGAACAGGTGCATTGTGTCAGCCCACAGTAATTATACTACAGTACTCAAAGTATCTCTTCACATACAGTATAATAGACTGTGCTAATAGTAGTCCAGATCTGCTTAGTTCTATTTAGCTCTAAGTAAAATTCTACCCTTTTTTCCTCATGGAATTTCTAAGAACAAAAAGAATTTCAATATCCTTCCACATTCTCCACTCAGCTTTAGTATTACTTCACTGCATCACTGCAGTCCCTGTTCAAGTATACACTTTTTATTTCTAATCTCTACTTACAGTTTCTAAATTTAGTCCAGAACCTTCTCTTCAGCCTTTCTGCAATGCATATCTGAATTCACAGATATCACTGAAGTGACTATAAAAATAAGAAGTATTTCTTTTTGTATTGGCTTAACGTATTTGATAAAAATGGCCAAGTGTTTTAAGGTTGTGAGGTGTGGGGTTATTCAAAAAGATTTTTCTTGAGAAGTGTGGAAATGTCAGCAACTAACATAAGCCTAAATTACATCTCATGGCTGATGAGAAACCAAAGTTTTAGACTGAGTACTTCACTTTACTATGAAAAGAATGGGGGTTTAATTGCATTTGCACCTAGAAGGAACTACTGGAGAATTAAATTTGCCATATTTTTTTCAATTTAAAATGCACTTAGCATCAAATTAATACAAGTAACCATAATTTTTCAATTTCTTCAAAAGCTCCTTGCAAAACAAGTGCAGAAAGTGTCTCAGCTGCTGTTACTGAAAACCCTCCCTCTCCCTAATCTTAGTTCGTTCTATTTCATCTCTAAAAAGTTACTATTCTCCAAGGAAATTCCTGATTCAGAGGAGTAATTCCACCTTGGTAAGAGAAAGCTTCCTTGTTTCAGAATTGAACAACATGCCTTTAAAGAAGGCCTACATTTATGACTTTTATTGAAAGAATAATTTGTCACCATCCAAAAAGTATTTAAACATTTTTAAAAAGTTACAGAACAAAACCCAAAGGAAGCTTTTAATTTGTATAAAAATACACTTTCAGAAAAAAGAAATTACCAACTATAAAATACCCTGTTTCCTCTCAGATCTGCACAGAGGAGCATGTTTGATAGAATTGGCAGAGAAAGATGATCTACATGACTACAAGAGGAGGAGTGACAGGAGGCACACATCTGTGTGCTCTATGACTTTTACACTTCTACTATTCAGAAACACAGGGAAATTACACTTGGGAAAAGAGAAGACTTAACATCTGACTACCGAAAGCCTCCAGAAATCTGTGTATAGCTTCTCTTTAATGTGTTTATTTTGCAACAGCAAAGCATGGAGGGAAAATTTACCCTACTTTTGAAGGGTTAAGAAAGGACTTATTACCTCCTACACTGTCTAACATGCCAGGAGATTTTGCAATTACAAAAAAAGAAATTGCCTCCATTAAAAAAATATTATTATTATAAAATATTTTCTTACTAAGCATTTCCCTTTAAAACATTCAGGCTTTTTCCCTCTTACTGAAAAACAGTTTTACACTTTGCCCATCTAATTTACTACTTTAATACCCATCAGATACATTTTATTATAAAACTACAGACTCATTTACCTACAAATGTGGCATCATCACTTTAAATGCAGGTAACACTAAATGACTAAACACTGATATTAGACAATATTGTCCCATACACAGCATTACATTTGTTTCATGTTATTCTACTCTCTCAGGCCAACTGAGACACTCCCAGTCTCTACCCCTACTTTGTATCCCTATAAATGCTGTGTCCAAGCTTCCCTCACTTCAATGGATTGGAGTAAAGGTCTTGCAGTTCTACGAAATGGCCATGCTGTTGGATAAAAGATCATGAACCCCAGAGACAAAAGTAAATAAAAATCTGCCTTGCCTTGGTGAAACTTTAAGCTGCCTATAGTACAGGAAGATGTCCACTGGCAAGTTAGGACTTTATCATCTAAACTCTAAGACTTGCTTCGATAATAGTATAACACTTGGACAATATCATGACCCTTTTTTTTCTACTAAAGAAAAATCTTCTAAGAAGATTCAAATGCAACGGTCTTAATTTTTTAATGAAGAATATGGAACCAGTCTTTCAAACTGTCTCTTTCAAAAGTAATCACAGCAAGAAGAAATTGCCTTTTAAACCCAGTAGCTTCAGCGCTTTGTGTTAACTCAGGATTGTTAAGACTTTTGAATACAAAATCCCTGATACTGAAAAACTAAAAAACAAACAAAATGCAACACCTCCCAAAAGAACAAAAAAAAAAAAACAACCCCCCAAAACCCCAAACCAAACAAACCCCAAACCCAGTTCTTCATGCTATGCACTGAATCCCTTTACGCAGAAAAAAAATGGAAGTGTGACTCTCAAACAATTTAGCATCAAATTCACCTGATGTTTTTTCACATCTAATGACAAAAGCAAAATCAGGCTAAAGGTATAAAGAAGAATAATACTTACAAATTTATAACCCTATCCAAGTTGTGCTTTGAGCAAAATTGCTGGCTGCCCTTGTCTTGTTTATGCTGACTCTGTCCCAGCTGAACATACCTGTAAAAGCAGTAGATAGAAAAACAAATCAAAGAAATAAAAGAACTATCACAAAAAAATTCATCAAATGAAAGAAACTTACACTAAAAAATCAGGTTTTGAGTTGTGCTATAGAAGCCACCGATCATGACGCACCTCTCTGGCAAACAGGAGGGATTTTTAAAAGTTCACAGTGGGTGCATGTGTGAACTCAGAACCTCCTTTGAAAATAGACTTGCTTATCAACTAGTGTCATCTAGTATGTCACGGGATAGAAGGAGGCCTTCCCAAAGAAATAGACAGCCCTCTACAGTCAACTTCCTATGTCGTTTTCAAAACAATCATTTAGATGAAATCAGGAAAAGAGATAAAGTCTCTCAAGTTTCAGATTTAAGTCACTCCTCTGCCAAATTCAAGGCAGTTTACTCATCTGAAATGCTGTTAGTCCAGATCACTTATTTACAAGCACAATCTTTTGGGACAATGCCTCCATCTTCAAATATTTGCTGAAAGACATTGCCAAAGGCAAATACTGTCATGGCTTTTTCTTCTTGGCAATGAAGTGGAGCAAAGTTTTTTAAAAAGTAGTTTATCACTAACCTTAGTTACAGAGCCTAAAAGGAAAAGTCAGAGGGTTTCAAATATATGTATATGTAGTTATCTCACACTAAATTTGTTCACTCTCCAACACATTTTGTGTGATGGAAAAGAGAAGTAAATGTTAGTTGAGATTTAATACTTTAATTTTCTGAGGCAAAGGGTTTTTCTTAATAGTTGGCTTCCATTTAGCTTAAAAAGTCTCACTGGTCTATTTCAGGAATATTTACTACATTTTAACAAGCAACATCTACCAGTGTAAAACCAACCGCATGAAAGAGTGTACAGAAGTCAAATTAGCAATACATTTCTAAACAACTCACTGCAGCTTTTCTTTCTGCTCCATTCAGATTCTATACTGTAGAAACAAAAGCCTCAGAAACATGCAACATCACTTTGGATGTTGAAGGAATAAACACATTTCTAAATAAGAGAATTTTAAGTGGAAATCAAGATAATTAAGATCTTCTAGTGCAGGAGCTTGCTATTGAAACCAGCTTAAAAAGCAAAAACTAAGGGCAAACTAATGGCATAAGTATTTTAATTCATTGCTTTAAATTATTCAATATTTTGAAACAAACAAGACCTAAATGTACACAAGCAAGTTACCAGATATCAGTAAGACACCACGCACAGTTGATCTGCAGCATACATCCTCAAATTATTTTAGGGACCTCCTGTCCCTTCCAACCTCAACCAATCTGTGCTTCTGTGATTTCTGTTTTGAAGAGAATTATCTCAGCCATCAGTGAAAATGGGCTGAATAGATTCAAATTACTTTTAATTTGGATTTGCAAATAGGCTTATAATATAGATCAGTTGATGTAAAGTAACTTAACCTGAAATACTTTAAATCCGTGAGACCTTAATATTAATAAAGAAAAAAAAACATGTAACATCTCCAAGAATATCATGTGAAGTCAGGATCCTACATCTCCATTTCCCTTATTACAATAAGGGAAGAAAACTTGATGTGATAACTGTAATCATACTGTGAGAGAAATTGCTGCTATTCTCAAGCGATGTACATTTTGGAAAGTATAGATTTTACTGACATCCTTTATTACATAAATCAGCACATCAGACCAGAAATAGCATGATGTCTTGTTAGCTAAAAAAGGTAAGGAATTTGTAATTGTTTTATTTTTAAAACCTGCATTGCTTGAAGGAAATGAAATAAATGCAAGCTTTTTCTTTTTTTTTTTTTGGTCTTAAAAAAATATGAACAGGGAGCTTCAAAGCCTCCATGGGGTTTATAGTGTTACAGTTACAATAGATTGAATGCTAGTCTAGCCTGAAAAATTATGAAATGGGAAGTAGCTGCAATTCTGGATGTTATCACGGAGTTGTTCATCTACACAGAGAGACTCAGAGTAGACACCAGCTTGCACTGGGCCATCTGCAGAATGACAATAATTATCTGCTATATCAAAGGAAAATTGGCAAATTTGCACCCATTTTCTAGTGGTTAAAATAAAAAACTAAATTTAGAGGCATAGGTGAAGTTAAAAATTTCAGAGATAATGAGAAACACCCTCTTCAGCCCTATTCAAGTGCTCTATCTTCAAATGACTCAGCATTTAGGAAATAGGTTGAAATGGGAATTTCAAAGAACTAAAGACTGCAAGAGAAGTAGCTACCCCTAAAGAAACATTAACAGAAAAAGACTTTTAAATAAAAAGAAAAAAAATTATTTCAGTGGGTTAACGAACTAAGTCAGGATGAAACATCACATATCACCAAACGAGAAGATAGCATAGTGAATTAAAATTCCCCTCAAAAATTGAAAGGATTTCAAATATAACAAGGTAGTCCCTGCTATTACACATTAAAAATAAATAGAAGTGCACACGAGGCCATTTCAATGCATGTTTCACAAGTATTCACTTGAATATATGCACAGTGTTTTTCTGAGATGACGTGAAAGGTTTCTTACATCTCTTTTCTCAAACATCATTAATTCTACATTCTAAGCAGGTGTTTGAAACATTAGTTTAATAAGCAAATGTCATTGATTTGCACTCCTGATGTCTTGCATAAGCAACGGCTCTCTTGACAACAGTGTTACAAGGCTTAAGGCACTAAGAGGGTCTTCGATTTCTCCAACTGATCTCCAGTCCTTAATTCCCATTATTCTGACTAGTTTTCAAAGAAAAACACTGCAGTCAGGAAAGAATCTCCTCCACCAGGGAACTGAGTAAGTGACTTTTTGGCTCAGTTCTAGTTCATCTGTAACTTACATTATTCTAGTTCACTTTTGATTCAAGTTAAAAAAAAAATTCAAAATGTTCAAATTAATTTTCTAGTTTAAGAAAAAATGAAAATTTGAACCAGTTTCTTTTTGGCTTTAGTGTTATTCTGTGATATTGGGGTGAGTATTTGAGAACAATAGTGTAACTACACAGTTTTTAACAAGAGCAGCATGTAGCCAGAGCTCTCTATGAGGTTATGGCAATTCAGAAACAGCATTCCTGATACGATGCCTTTTGTTAGAGAAGCGTATCATTAATCTGCTGATTGCTCTTGGGGAGCAGATGGCTCATGGCCCCTGCAGGAATGGTGACAACTACTTTCTAGAGGAGAACAGTCCAAGTTACTTCAAACTCAGAGGACCAAGATGTTTCAAGAAAAAAAGCTGAATATTACTCAGAAAAGTAATTTTCCTTCAAAAGTCACAAGCTATTTCCTTCCAAAAGTCACACAACTATTTAAATTTGAGTAAAAGGTAAAAGTTAACACATATCTCTCTGAATAAGACATTCTGTTAAAAAAGGACAACTTCTTTTGTTTTGTATACATTTTTACAGAATAAGCTATTTCACTTATGACTGATTTGAATTAGTGTAATTCAACATTTGAAAAATGCAAAAACCACAGACTACAAAGTTTACAATCATGAGACCACTCCTATGGAATTTACTTAACTTCCACTGAAATCAGAGTTGACACAGACACCTGAAAACAGTCTGATTTTAAAAAGAGAATAGTATATATATCCAAATATCTCTAAAATTTATAATTTACGTAAGTTTGATCAAAGGCAGCACTTTGACAAACTGAATTTAACTACTCAAATTATTTTTTACTGATTACTACTGGAAATTTATCTCACCTAGCGTGTATTGCGAGATCATCTTCTGAAGGAATATCTGAAAGATTGACTCCATACACATCTTTTGTTGATTGCACTACATTCTGGAATATAAGAAGAAAGATTCAAACTGAGAATACCATAACAACATCCAAAGAAAAGTTTGCTTTTAAGCACAGAACTCTTTCTAAACTTAAAAATAATTTCAAAAGCGCACAAAACCAAACAAGTTTCTTATATAAATAGTAGTCTTAGCTTTTGCATGTTTTTTATATTAAAAATATTATTCAACACAGAAAGAATTCTTGAAAGATAACATCAGATAAAACAACATATTACGATAATAAATTATATTCCTAATGATGTAATGATGTAGTTATTAAATTCTGTTCTGTGTTGAAACCTAATATAGAATAAATCATATTGGTTCAGAACATGCTCCCACATTTGCTTTCACAGTTCCTGCTGTCAATTCTGAAATAATTACAAACCTCAGGTTGAACAAAACTATTTTTATTTTACACATTACGCAATCATGTCAGTCAACTATAAGAAGGAACCAATGCATCTTCAATACTGTACTTTGTGTAATGATTCAGTGCTAAGCTGAGGGGGTTTACTGACAAGACACATATGACTGCTAGTCAACTATAAAGACACTTTTCTTTTAGTTCAAAACGACCCAAAGTCAAAGAACTTCAGAAAGATATGGGCTGATCAGAAGTATAGAAACATTTTCTTATTAACTTCTCAAAGATGTGGATAGGAACTAGCTGTTTGGGTTCCCCAAATAATAAGGAACAGCATGAATTAACAATGCAAATTGTGGCTAAAATTCAGTGCATGAAAAGGTGCTTATATATATAACTCTCTCTATATAACTCTAATAAATTGGAGTATATTTCTTCATATCCATTACTAAAAAATCAAAATAACTCACTGAATTGAAAGCCATTGACATTCAATAATATTTTAAATCATACTTTGTGTTTACATACATTTTTCATTGAAGCATCTTAGAAATCTAAAAAAGTTACCTTAGGTCTGAGTGTTGAAGTGTGTTCAAAACAGAGGGGAAAAATGACATGATATAAATTGAGCAATACTAGGAACGAAGAGTAAAATTTAAGGTTGGATTTCTGTTTAAAAAAATCTATAAACAATCTGATTTGCGGGACAACAGGTACTCCATTATTCAGAGATAATGGAAAACTTTCAGATGAAATATCTTGCATAAACAGAAATAAATGCACTTGTATTGGCTTAATCCAAATTGTCTAAAATTAGTACCACATAAACTCACAGATATTTTATTGAAAGTGCTTCATTATGGTTAGGAAGAAGGCACTGTTGTACAGAAGGCTGAAAATCCATTATCTGAGAACACACAACCCTAGGCTAAGGACTGAACAGAATGAAAATCTGTATTGTGGCAAAAAGAACCCCAAAATAAAACCAACAGTTTTATTGTCTGTTGCCTATCAGGCACTACATTTTATACTGACTAAGGTCATAAATACTCAATTTTCTTCAAAAGTGCTAACATGTACAAGCACAACACTCTAACCATCTATATTAGCTGTGACTTTAAAAAAAAAAAACCACCCCCCTGACAACATAAGTATCTTCCAAATTTCTGTAATCTCCATTAGCATATCCTTTTGCTAAGACAGTTCCAGTGGTACAAGAAAATCTGAAGAATGATTACACGAATTAATAAAATAATATTTCCATAATACTTCATACAACTCAATATTTTTATTAAATTAGCACCCAAGAGATTCCAAGACTGTGGGATTTATGCTAGCAAAAAAAGATTAATAGCCCACAACTGAGAATACACATTCTTTCCATCTGACTGTGCTTATGCAATTTATTTCACTATTTTATTCACTGTCAATATCTTCAACTTGAGTAGGAGTAATATCATAGGACCAATGAGTTAACACTACCATGCACATTTTTGGAGTCAGTTAAATTTTTTTTTTAAATGCCAGACCATATAATTACGAAAGAGCAATTCAAAAGTGTTCACATAAATCTGGTTGAAATTTATACAGATTGCACATTAATTTACAGTTACATTGACCTGAGCAAGTGGCATCATCAAAAGGAATTGCTTTCTAATTCAAAGATGTGGTGCTCAGGACTACAAGTCTTTCAGGGCATTTGCTTCAGATTAGCTCCCATGGACTAACTGTTGATTGGACAGGTAGATCAAGCACATTCTTGAAGAAAAGGAATCCTATTTGCATGCTCCAAGACCACCTGGATGTGTGCCAGAGCATGCTAAGTGACAAAAATCAGAAGTGCACTGTTGCTCTGAATTAACACACTAACACAGATGTATTTTATGCTTTATGTAATGACCTAAGTACCTTTCAAATACCATAGGTTTCTTTTTTTTTTAGTGCTATCTTCTTTAGTGTTTCACTAATACACAACAAGAAGAACAGAGAAGGTTTATAAGCAGTTGTGTAATATCTACACACAAATATTTCCTTGGAGACCTTTTTCACTAAATGCCCCAGAGCTTTACTTTTGACTGTTCCATAATGTTTACTGTTTTTTCTCTAAGGAAATGTGAATTTTAAGCCTTCTTGCCTGTCACAGTAATTTCTTACCTCTGTGATTTTTGTATTGTCTCCTGTATCAGTCACCTTTACTGGAGTTGAACGTTGAGAAACAGCACCCTCATCTTCTTTATCTGTCCCAGAATCATCTTCAGAGCTACTTGAGACTGCTTCCTCACTTGGGGGTGGAGGAGCACTAGCAGCTGTTTTGCGCTGCAGCACGGTTTCTTCTCTATTATTTTTGTTCCTATTAGGAAAGGCAGTGTGTATTTATGAAATCAGCAAGACATTAACAATCAGTACTTAAAATTCCTAATCTTGGTTACAGTCTTTCTGGGGAAATAAATTCTATCCTCTGGAACAAGTTGTTGCTCATCTTTTGGAATCCCTGATAGATTTCTTTTCTTCAATCTCTTCTTATTCTGGAGCATTTAAAGAGAGCCCAAAGGATTATGTCAGCTTTTCTCTACCAATCCTCTGATTCGTTACTAAAATCCCTCCCCCCAGCTGAATAAATAAAAAGGAATAAAAATTAATTGAGACATAGTATCTTTGGGTTTGATCCAGGAAAAAGTTTCACTTTCTGATTAACAACAATATCCCCTCCAGTAGCTTTCTTAATCTTGGTCCCAAATCCTAATGATAATGTCACTTTTTCCCTTTCCTCTCCCCTCAGTTTAGTTCTTTAATCAGTAACATTTCTTTATGCAATATTTCTCACTCCAGAAATTCCAGTCAATATAAAGAGGTGCCTTTGTATGAAGATTTCAAGATGCAGTGTTTAAACATAAGTAGGCTAACACTGGGTTTAACTGTATACACTCTGAAAGGTATACATTACCCATCAAAAATTATACTACACCTTTTGCATCCTTTCCTACTGGCCGTAGAAGGGTATGTGGTTTCACTTTCCTCTCAGACACTGCTACAATCTTTCAGGGAAGGCAGTTAATGAATAGACATTAACTAATGAATAGACAGTTTATAGATAAGTCCCTGGAAACAGGAAAAAAACACGTCCTTCTTGCTGCAATGGCTGTCCATATGTCATTGACACTGTGCATCACTTAACTCTAAAGGAAGACAGGAGCATGCTAAGAGGCTTTGAAAACAGCACATAGTGTGGTGCAAATGCTATTTTGAGTTGCAGGTTTAGTGTTCTCATGAGCATCGCTTGGGTTCTAGGGAAACACACCATGACTTACAAGAGTTCTGCCTCTTGATGTCAAACTCATACAGCAGTTTACCCCTGTACTGAATTAGCTAAACTTTATATGCTCAAGGAACATCTATAAGCAAGTAGGAGAGTCCTCCCAAAGGAGGTTTGAGAGCATACCCCACCCCCAAGAATTCTGACAGCAGGAACAAATATCTTGAGGGAAAAAATACCACAGGCAAGTTTAATTTCTTACTCAGCAGAACCTGACATCTTGTTAGATTGATGTTTACAGAAAGTTATGAAGACATAAGCATTCTTTTTAGAGAAAATCAGGGTTATCTTCCCTACTTTTCTGAGGTGAAGGTCACAAGAAAAGCAGTCCTTTCTGAAAGCTGAAGAATGGAGGAAGTAGCCAAACACCTGTATCAGTGTTCATAGAATCACAGAATCACAGAATATGCCGAGTTGGAAGGGACTCATCAAGATCATCAAGTCCAACTCCCAGCCCTGTGCAGGACACCACGAGAGTCACACCATGTGCCTGAGAGCATTATCCAAACACTTCTTGAATTTAGACAGGCTTGGTGCTGTGACACTACCCTGGGGAGCCTGTTCTAGTGCTATCCTGTGTTATTTCCCACCCCACTCCCAGCATGTACTCGGAAGAGGCCAAGATCTAATTGCCCTAGGGACCAGAACACTTACAGACAAAAAGAGATAAACAAACCCTTCAGAAATGTCATAGATCAAAAGATGATGACAAATGTGCAAGGCAAAGGTACCACCTCTACCAAAGGTTAAATATGGGTAAGGTGGAAGAGTGAAGCCACCTTTTACCCTACTATACAGCCAATGCAGAGCAAGCTTTATGAGTAATACCCAGGGAGTCCTGGAATGTGGCTTTCATTGAGATGATTCTCTGTGTCATAACAATCCCTAAAAATCACAGCAGAGAGCTTAAAGCAAAGTGCCTGATAAAAATGTAAAATAGTCAAGTATTTAATGTAATATCTGAAGACAAATTAGTCCAAAATCTGACATTATACCAAAGTGGAAGAATAAAGCTTCTCCTCAACGTACCCATAAACTCACAATTCTTAGTAGAGCTAAACTGTACAACAATTGAATAGTCTTCCTGTTTATTCCCAGGGAACATCAGTAGTATGAAATTAGGTTGTACTAATGATAAGTATAGTCTACTCTCAACAATTACTGGCAATGAGATCAGAGCACAATAACAGACAGTCAAATGTCCTAGTGTTTAACTGAACAGCAAGTTTCCAGAGGACCTTATAATGTTGTGACTGCACAGGGTTAGTCATTACTGACAAAAGGTTTCCTTCATATGAGGTATCAAAGATAGAACAAATTCAAGAAGATTCCACACAGCCCTTGTGTGATACAGCAGATCAAGCACAGCAATGGAATAAACAGAGTAACAAAGCGAGTCCAGGATGCAAAAGCAGCGAAATGAAGCATTTGTTTGTTCCAATAACTATTGCTGAACTGTTTTATTTGATTTTATCTGTAAATATTTTAATAACCCTTTTAATCAAAAAACTATGTTGAAATTTGCATTTATTGCTGTTTCAGGATATGTTCTATTTATGAAAAAATTATCATTCCTAAAGACAAGAACATACGCATTCCTGTCATCTCTAATAGAGGATGAAGTTGCCACCAGTATGAAGCGATGATCAAATTTTAATAACTTCTGTATATTATGTATAAAAATCTTCTCATGAATTTCACTTACAGGAATATGAGAAAACAGAAAATATTAAACAAGTCTGAATTAAGAATTCCTTGGTGTATAATTGGTGTATAACACCAGTGAATTATTTCCCATGTAATATAGAGAGTGCTACACAGACACACACATAGAGTTTATATATTTTCATTACAATTTTATTACTATAAAATCAGAACAAAATTTCCCATTTCACACTTACCCCAACACAGATTTTCCAGTTTCATCAGGTTTACGAACAGTGAATGGACTGGGATCAATTCCCACATTCTTAGGCATAAAATCTCTGTCAAGAGAGTAAGGAAAAACTGGTCACGAGCAAAGTTCAACACATAAAATTTTTAAGTTTTCTGGAAGAACAATCTCTAACACCTATCTTTGCATTAAAAAAAATCATCATAAAAAGAGATATCAAGTTCTAAATTCATCTTTACAAGTTACATATATATAACCTCCCTAGGTATTTAAAAAGCTTTCAGTTGCATTACTTAGTCCCAAAAAACAGCTGCAAATATCACCACTTGCCAAAGATGCTAAAACAATGTGCTTCATTCCTGTGCTGAAGAAGCCCTATAACTCAGGGCTTCATACATCGTTTTCAAAATGCTGCCAGCACAAAAATTGGGTCAAAAAGGTACATGAAACATAATCTGCCTAGAAGTCTTTAGCTAAAGCATGATTCAGATTATACTCAGAATATCCAGCTGATTGCTGACAACAAAAAACCCCAAAAATATCTGGCCAGTTGTGAGAACCAGATGAACTGGAGGAAACAACTGTAAAATGAGAGCAGAACAACTAGAAAACAATTGTGTTGAAGGTAGGCTCTGTGATCAGAGTCCACAGAGAAAAGTTAATTTGTCAGCCTTCAAGTGCCCAAACATTACACATTCCATAATGGAAAATAATTGGAAATGTAAGCACTACTTTAACAGACTTTTTTTTAGAGTAACATTTCCATGTAGTACTGTGACTTAGTTTCAAGAACTTTGCTGAATTTGAAGTTACACATATTAAACCAAATAAATCAAATGCACATTTAATTCACACCAAATCAACTTCTAGTCAAGGATTTAGAGCCACAAAACACCCCAATATACCGTGTAGAATTGGTCATTGCCAAGCAGAAGGTCTCATCAAAACTGCTCAACTCATATGGCCTGAAAAACTCAGTGTGGATATCAATTTCCTCTTCATATTTGTGGAACTTCTTCACTGTCAACTTCCGTCTGTTTTCAGCACATGTCACTGGGGGGAAAACAATAATATTTTTACTAACAATTACTGACTCATGCAAAAATCTAAAAAACCAGTACTAGCCACCCTACCAGGCATTTTTTTCTACAGTCATATACCCCCTCAGAAAAGAAAAAAAGACATGAAGAAGATGCATCGCATATCTTCAATAAATATACATTATCAACCATCATGATTTGATTTCCCTTCATGATGACAGTTCCTAATAAAAGATGCTTCACAGTACCCCAGAGAACTAAGACACACTAGCTCTAGCATGTCATCTGCAACAGCAATGTAACCACCAGTATAGACTATAAATACATGTTAGTATGGAAGCAGAAAGAAAAAAAGAATGAAGTGCGCCCTGGCTCACAAACATATGGAGGTCAAGTTTTAACTGATTAGGTAGCTCTTGCAACCTGCAGTTGGAAAATCACGTCTCATTGGGAGGATAAAAGAAAAAAAAGTATTTAGCAATCGTTATTTGTAAAGTTTTGGTTTTTTTCAGATTTGGGATCTAATACAGTTAAAAATCATTTGTAACTAAAATTTCTTTTTCAAGATACTCTTGTAAGGCAAGGAGAAAATACAGTTCCTACCTTCATCAAAAGGGAGAGGTAAATGCTTTAGCACTCCTGTGGTCCACCAGTAAGTATAGCTACAGGAAAAACAGAAACACAGTTGATACAGAAGATTTGATCTTGTATTCAGTCTAAACGTTTGCACATAACATTTACCCAGTGTTGCTTCAGCAAATGCTGCTTTAAAATTCAGGTGTGAAAGAAAGTAAAGAATTACCCTTGGATGGAGGATTTCATCAGGCCCCTATTCAGTTACTTTGCTCTCAGGTTAGGAAATTTAAACACATGAAAGTGTGTATGCAGGGATGGAGGGAAGAGTAGTTTTGTTCGATTAAAAAAATACATATCAAGTGCCTACCTCTACAGTACTGAAAATTAAAGTCTTGGTACATATAAAAGGCATTTATCTATTTCTTTTGTTCTGGTCTTTGGGGAGGGGGAAAAGAGGCATCTCCTCCCACTTGTTATTCAGATCCTAAAATTTAGAAAAAGGGTATGAAGAAATGAAGGTCAATGATAATAAAATCAGATGATTGTCAACGCAGCTGATTTCTACACTTAGAAATACATTTTGATGTAACAGCTGTCCTACGTCTGAGAACTGTATGTTGGCATATCTAACAGCAAAATTCAAGCCCTGCTGGAAGCTTATAAAGGATTTCTGTAAAACAACAAAGGAAGTCAAGGAACATTCATAAAATAAAGCATGTTTTATCTTTCATTCATGTTTACACATTTTTATTATCTCTTGTCAAATATACTTTAATTTCTTCTCTAAATTATTCTGATAGATTCTTCTCTTTCATTATATGGAATGAAAAGACAATTGTCTTCATTGATTTTTATTTCAAATATGTGTGCATTCACAATACTGTGAAGGCTGTAATCAGAGTATTAATGTGGTTATCTCCTACTCATGTCAATGTAGCCATCTGGAGCAAACACAATGGATATATTCCCATACCCAGAGATAGACTTGTTAGTGAGATTTAGCAGACGGTACAGAACAGGCAGGGAAACATGCTTCAGTTCCAAGAACTGTGTGTGTCCTAGACAGCAAGGAATGGTCCTGCCTCTTCCCCAAGTCCTGTATCAGGCCATGCTAAGCAAGCTGTTTTCTCTGGTGCCTTCAGAAGCTATGCAGACATACCCGGTTCTGCTGCCTGCATAAACCATAAGTAACGCAGCAACACAAAGTCTCCTTTTCGATATTCAGTGTGCTCTCATGTGACTCACAAATTATATAAAAGTAATATACGAAGCTCATTATTAAATCTCTTCTTTCTAATGGAGAGGCAAATACAATATAGGAAAAGCACAGATAGTCAAAAGAAGTTTCAATGACAGGAAACATCATCTTCCTTCTCTTTCTATATCCTTGATATCATTTTGAGTTTTCATTATTTCTTTTGCTGCTGTGCCCAAGGAATCCAGAAGAGGGACTGCGACATATAGGCAGGAAGAAGTTACATGAAGTACATGTCCAATAGTTTGGTAGAAACAAAAAATCACTTAGAAGAGTTTTTTTCACCTATTTATTTCACCTAGTTATTACATGGAGGCATAATTTTGTTCATAGGAGGAAATATCTTTGTTTCCTGGTCAGAAACTGCTCAGAAGAAATTCTGCCAGAATGAAAGGTAAAACTAATTAACAAGTAACTGAAGAGTGTCAACAATTTTTTTTAATATTCCACCTCATTTGAGAACAGTATCTGTGACAAATAAGAGACAGCTGTTTAACAGAGTAACAGATGAAAGGGAGACTAGAACATTTTCCTATTTGCAATATACCAACTGAAATAATTTTTGACACACACTAATGTTCAGAACCAGTAGGCAAGAAAATTAATATTACATGTTTCATGTATGCCTGAAATAGCACTTGGTTGTACAGCTCATATGAGCTATCATCAAGAGAAGCCTCAGGAGCCAATACAAAAGGATTGAAATTTAGAAACAGTCACATCATACGCCAGCTGCCGTGACGGGTTAATGGAATAAGCGGCCGACGGGGATTGATTGCCCTGTTTAAACACTTGCAATTTTACCCAGACAAAGACCTAAATGCAGATATTCAGATCTACCACTTGTGATAAAGAGCTTTAAGACTCATGGAATGAACAAAGATAAAACCATCAAAATTCCTAAGAGATTATTTAGTTGAAAGTCTAGTGCTGTTCTTTTTGTTAAAATGGATTTTTCTTAATGCACAGTATTTATAATCCTCAACAAAATAATTTCACATTGTGTAGCACTCAAATTACTTTAAAATTTTTATACTTTATTACTTCTGTATATTACCATGTAACTACAGTGGAATGCAAATGAAGAAAAGTAGTCTTCAAAATAGGCTAGACATGGCTGAAAGGAAGGTGGAAAATCATGGGCTTCTTGGTATGCACAGCTGCAGACTAAGTACAACACACAGAAAAATAAACAAATGTTATCCTCATCACCTAATCTCAAATTCAACAATTAATAAATCTGACAATCAAGAATGCACCTGAATATTGCTTGATGAAAGTGTAGTAACTGTACTTCAGTAAATTAGTGAAGCATTTTGCACTGCAGGATAGAAATTCATATGAAATTAAACTTCTTTTTTCAGTGCAATAGGAAAAGAACACATTAAAGCAAATCCTTCGAAACACTAACATTCAACATTTTTTGTAATCTCTTGAAGGTTTTGTTTAAGTTATTGTAAAAACTTAAAAACCAGTAAGCAAGTTTTTGACAGGCTGACTAAATTATTTGATTAACAGCAGATGTCTTAAAATTCATTCCAGCAATACCAAACAAAACAAAAAACAGAACAGCAAAATACCTTTGCCTGGTCTGGGACAGACTGAGGGTGTTCTTGTGATGCAAATAAAAATCAGTAGGAAGTTCCCAGAGATGTGGTTTTCCTTCTGAAGGCTTGAATACTCCCAGAAAGAGATTGATAGAATCTTGCCTGTCTGCATCTGTTAGACAAGAGGTAGAGTTAACACCAGGAATATTGCAGAGCTCAGGCCCATTCAGACATTGGTCCTCAGAGTGTGTATGTCTATGACCTCTGGGCTTCAAGCAGCATAAATGGAACCTCATTTCAGACCAGACCTGCTGCCACATTGCAGTGCCATGTGGGGCTGGTAGCAGCACTGCCTCTTTCCTTGGCTTCTCTCCCAGGAGCCACGGCTTTGCAGAAGAAAGAAGACCTCACGCTGCAGCTCCATCTCCCACTCTGCATATATGTGTATTCACGAAGCATGTGCATGTATTTATGCATGTTTCAGGAAATCTGACACATTGTGCTGAATTTACTGCAACCTAAATAACTGAAGAATGGTTTAATGAAATTAAATGGTATCCATACAAGTTTACAACAAAACATAAAAATTATGAATTCTTTGGGGTTTTCTAGCTAAAACATAATCAGTAAAATGATTAAAATTCACAAACACCTTTTAATAATTTAAACATTTTTCCTGTTGGTTTAAATCATTAATTTCTCTTGTTATATTTTGAGCTCCACCAAATAAAATAAGGCAAGTGCTAAAATCCAGTAGCACATACCACTGTAGATGAAGCATGGTAAGAAATGTCATTCAATTATATCTTCAAAATCCCTCTTGCTGCCTAGCTGCAGACAGGATGAGTTACAACAGCTATGAAGAAACACTAGAGTCAAATGAGGGCTCAGGGATGGTGAACTGTATAAAGACAGCTTTGCAAGCAGAGTCATAGGGGTAGAAGAAGGCTTGCACTCTAAGGATCTTCAGGTATGGGGGAATGTGTGGGAACTGAGCTCTATTTGTGCATGTGGAAAGCTCTTCGCTCTTATTTGCACTTCAGTAATCATCAGACAAGGAATAGTTCGGACTAGTTCAATAGATGGTGTTACTCCTTCAGTTCTCTCCACATTTCAAAAAGAGTACTATGAGAGTTGAGTGTTCCTTTACCAATACACCCCATCAAAAAGACAAAGTCTCAGTACACCAGAAAGCAGGTAAAAAAATAGGCAGAGTCCACAAAAAACAGTGGTATAACAGAACAAAGTTGGTTCCTGGCTACCACCCAGGTTTCAGTCAATATCTTCTTCTTCCCAGAATTCAAGCATCTCTTCCCTCCATGCAACATAAAGCATTTTTTACAAACACATAAGCAGCTGACAAACGAAGTGCTGTGTAGAAATGTGATGACAACAGGATTATAAACAGTCACATGATGTAAGAGGGCAAGGCATCAGGAAAAGGAAAAGAAAGGGGAACCTCCTGATGTTGCTTAGCTTTCTTCACTATTTAGAGGACCCTTCATCTGAAATCGGGCCTTTTCTTCCTGTTCTATCCACTCACACTCCCCCTCCAGATACATTTATTGTCTCTTCAGAGCACTGTTGCAAGAAGACACTTATTTTTCTTTCTTTATTGCTCCTCACCTTCCCATTTTTCTTAAGAGGATCAACTTATAAACTCTTCTACACAATAATACTCAAAAGCATATATAGGTCCTTATAGTTTGCAGGCCATATTGTTTCTGCAAAACAGTGTCACAATTTAACCAAGACATGCGGAGAGAATGAGGAAGGCCAAGAATACAGAAAGAAAGCTGTGCTGAAAGAAAACTCAGTAAAAAGCTCTGAACCCCCCCCTCAACCAAAACAACCTTGTTGAGGATAGTAAGAATTAAATAGAAAGTAAAAGTCACAAGCACTAACATGTATTTTTCTTCCTGATTAGATATTTAGTGCATGGCTTAAAGAAAGTGCTGAACAAACCCCTAAGAAAACTCTCTAACCATAGAAACTGGAGGAGCCCTAAAGACAAAATTCATTAACAGGAGCAAATAGGTCAACATTTGTGGTAATTTCTGAAAGCTAATAGGATAGATGAGCCTCCTTTGTTCATTCCACTGTTTCATCTGCCAGGAACAGAAGGAATACTGAAACTGTTAACTAAATAATTGTAAAATAATTAGACTAAAACAAGTTAATTCAGTTAACAAACTATCTCACTAGTTATATGACAGATGCTAAAATGAAATAAAACTAAATGAAATTTGTTGTGTGAGAACCAGGTTGAATTGAAACTCATACCAATTGAATTAATCAATTCATTGGTCTGAAATGGTGTACAGCAGCAGTTCGTTAAAGCAATCTTACCTTTCTTTAACAGCAAAAAAATGACTGCTGTTAAATGTTACATTGCTGAAGGACTCAAACTCTCCTCTGCATTTATTGTTTCAGTTATGGAGTTGTGTTTTAAATGTAACAGAATTACAAGACAATGTCTTTCTAACATCTTTCTTCTCAACTTATAATTTAAAAGTAGGTAAAACCCCATAATATTAAAGATTCTTTGTGCATAAGCCTTCAAGCTGGCACAAACATATATGTGATACTTAACTTGAAAGGTCATAATCCTCCCCCCGCATTACATTAACGGTTGAACAATTTAATGACTTAATTTTGAACAAAAATAGTGAAAGCTTCTGTCTTGCTTTGAAACACTAGCCAGAGGAAAGAGAATACTCAGATTTTCAGATCAATTTTCTTATCCAGACAATAAAAAGAGAACATGTCACTGCACTAGGGAATGTAAAAGGACAAACAGGTTTTCTCCCTTCATTGTTAGCACTGAATGCTACAATTATATGCAAGCAAGTAGAAAGACTGCACTGATTTTTCAAAAGATACTGTAATGTACATGTATACTTGCACATATTTAAGACCATTTGAGAAATTAGGAATTGAAAAGGCTAGTTAATTGAATTAGCTTAAAATAATCTACTGCTCTCAATCTGAGTTTGCAACTGCACCACATGACAAATTACTAAATCATGAGAGATTCAGCACATATGGGACTGTAACGTCCCATGACTAAAAGGTTATGATAATTAAGTTTACTTTCTTACAGCACTACAAGGTAGTTTTCTATGTTGAGTCCTGTTTGTGGATAAATAGATTATTCCAGATTCCAGAAATTTATGCATGTTACAACTCTAACACTGAAGTCTGTGACCTCACATTACTTTCTAAAAGGCATAAAACTGAGAAGAATATTATTTGGAATACTACTCCCTAATTTCTCTGACAATTATAAATTAAAGAAAAATGTTAGAATTCAGCTTACACCTAACCAGCTCAGTGGCTGGCATAAAGGTGAACAGCTTCAGAGATTTGTTCCATCTTTTGTGTATCGTGACAGGTGACACTGCAAGTGTGCTACCTTTTGCTCATAAGAATTGATGGAGTCATACCTTATTGCCAATGCAAACAGTAAGAGGCCATATCACTGAAATAAACAAACTCTGCATTTCTCAGGCAAATATGATACATGAATTACCTGACGTACACTCAGAAAAGAACTCTGAATGGTGATCTCTCACAATATGTTACATACACAGAAGCAATAATTTCAGCCAAAGAAATGAGAGATTACTAAAGTATTTCTAGCCTTTGTTCAACTCACGGCTTTAAAGTTCACGTAGTCTAATAATTGCAGTCTACTAGGAAGAGAAAGAAAAAAGTACTTCCATCCCTGGCTATGCAGCTTTTGTGAAAAAGAGTAATAGAGGACTGACACTATTTATAATACAGTAGCACTCAATGTTTGCCCTTTTGACATGTCTTAGACTGTCCTTTGATCAATCTTTTAGATCTTTTTCATGGCTTCTAAAAACATTAACTTTTTTTTGCTTTGTTTTGTTATTTTGCATAAGGTACGACTCAGCATTTTTAAAAGAGGTTTCCCCTTAGCAATGTTTCTCAAAGGAAGGTAGAATACTACTAGTGTTCCAATGATGAGTGATACAAGCTAGTAAAGGAGTAAGTTAATATTTTACAACTTATTTAACCGAATAAACCAGCTTATTTACTTGGTGGACCTTGATTTTTGAATTTGTCTTTTCTACCACAGATTTAGAGTTTGTAGCTTCTATTCATACAAAATAATACAAGCATTACAGCTTGTTTTTTGTTTTAAGCCCCC
This sequence comes from Cephalopterus ornatus, assembly GCA_013396775.1. Classification (NCBI taxonomy): domain Eukaryota; kingdom Metazoa; phylum Chordata; class Aves; order Passeriformes; family Cotingidae; genus Cephalopterus; species Cephalopterus ornatus. The sequence continues at coordinate 76,963 of VZRE01008111.1, forward strand.
AGAAACATCACAAGAAATACTACACAATGGAGCCTTCTACTTGTGTTTAGATTTACCAATTTTCCTTATATTTGCTGAAAACATTCTGTCCAACATTTTAACAGTTCTGCAAAAGCTACCTGCTTCTCTACTGATCTACAAATATCACTGACAGATTCAGTGCTATATGTGTACATTTTCTAAATAATCCTTATATCAGTTCACTAACTTTCAACAAATAAGGCTGCATACTATAACACAGGATAAATAAATATTTCATCAAATCAGAATACCTATTTGATATCCATCAGATGTTACTGAATTATTTGGAAATTTTAATACACAGGATCTCTATCATAAAATCGTAGTATAGATTACTGAAACATCACAAGGAAGATGCTTTGAAAAAAGTGGCTTAAAAGAAAGCACTTAAAATTAAATTTACCTGAGAAAGCATTACTGTAATATCTTGAGAGCGTTTGCATAATATCTTTGGAATGCTGGGTCCATGGAGCTATCTTTCTATATGTTTTTACTCTGTGGACAAGCTGAGAGCCTCCATATTGCAGAGAAAGTGTGTCTCCATGATCTTCATATAATTCTTCAAATAATCTGAAGGAAAAGCAAAATGTGTCATCTATCAAACTTCTAAACAGAATTTTTTGAAGAGAAAATATAATAAAGTTTTGTAATAATAAAGTCTTTGCAAATGCAATACATTTTCTTCTTCTTTATTCAAATAAATATGTGGAAATTTTATTCAGACATAATTACCAAGAAGGTTTAGACGTTGAGGTTTTCATTAATTTTTAACATAAGAGAACACATTCACACTACAAAGTATGAAGTTCTGTAGATTCAGGGAGAAGATTAACATGTCCCATCGGTCCATGGGGAGAAAACAAACAAACGAAGGTATTTTAAATACACTAAATGGGACAGAACATGTCAGTATCTCAAGGGTACATGTTCTGTCGAGTCCACTGGGAATGAAGTTAGCATAACCTTCCAAAAATCTCCCTAGAGAAAACAATGATGGCTCCAAGGTACAAACCAAATAAACTTGACTTGTTAGAAAAGCATATGGTAGCCAGATAACATTTGCTGTAGCTGGAAGATCACGACGTAAGAAGAAAGCAGAAAGAGCTGGCTAAGAACTGACTTGAATGAGGAGAGCTGGCTAAAAAGCAACACAGTCCTCTTGCATCAGCAAGCTGACAGCATCCAAACTGAGGGCAGTCCAAATAGCAAAAATTAAAGAAGCTTCCCATCAATGACAAAAACAAGATAATAGCCTCAGAAAAACAAGACTCTCCTAAACAGATGACACCCAGTTTAAAAACCACAGATCAATAAGTGCTTCTTGGAAACGGAGACTATGGTCTTGCTTGAGCAAGACAATGACAAGGATGACATTTTGCTAAAAGAAGCTGAAATTTTAGTTAAGAGACAAAAAACCAAAAAGGAAAACCAAAAACTGAAAACAAAACCCAGGAAACCAAACACAACCATCAAAGCTGGGGAAATGTGTTTCCCATCAGTATAGGAAGACACGGTAACTCAGGCATCTGCATGTAATACCTTTAGAAGAAAGAAGTCCTTAAGAAGTGAAAAGGAAGATAGAAACAAAACAAAAAAAAAATAAAATACCCACCAAAACAAAACAACAAAAGCATCTCCTTAAGAAAGTTTCCAAGAAAGGAACAGTATTGCATAAGTAACCTAGCAACCATATGACTGAAGTTCACTTCAAAAGGTTCTGGATGAAGAACACTTATCTGAGCAGCAAATCAATTTCTGTAAAAATCAAATAGCTGTCCAGCAGATCTTCTGCCCAAGGTCAAGTAAAAGAGGATCAATTAGGAGGAAACATCTGATAAGCAACTTTAAAAAAAAAGAGAAAAATCACAAAACAACAAAGAAACCCCAAAGAAATAACCCCAAACCCACCTGCCTCCACACAAATTGTTCAGAGTTCATGACACCACGTATGAGAATCTCGTTTGTTTCTTTGGGTTTGGTGGGTTGGTTTGCTCTTGTTTGACCAGCAATGCTGGTCAACTAAAAGCTAAAAAACTGGCTGAAGGCAAGAACTGGCAGGTAAAAGGATACCTCTCAAAAATTTCCCAGTCAGGCATGGGGGATTCATGAACAGAGTTCCAATGATCTTGCAACAGGGGTTCATAGAAAGCAAACAACTTCAAATTCATTAAGGACACTGATTCAGTTGATTTGGAAAGGACTCACAGAATTAAATTACCCTTCCACAGTCTCAACACATTAAGCCTGCAGTCACACAAAGCCTAGTCTTCCACAGAGAGAAAAGATAACTTCACATGATAAAATAAGTTGCTAAGGTACACCTTGTCGTCTTAGCTATGAAATTTCCAAGACAATTATACTGAAGGAATCACCAAGAAATAGAGCTTGGAGAAATGGTCCTGTGCAACAAAGTCATTAAGAAAATTAGTCTTGCTAGACACACAGTTTCTGTATCCATCAGGCTGGCGAACCAAAATAAATTGCTGACTTCAAATACCTAGTTCAATGGAAATTCCGGACTGTAGCCAGCCAGTGAGACCATATGAGAAAAATAAGAATTATAAGAAGGACAGTTGAAGAATGGGATGGAAAAATTTAGTTTTTCAGACATGTTAGCTAAATTAAGAAGACAGACTGTTAAGGATTATCCTTCTTTGGCCAGTCAGAAGATTGTAAATGAAGAGGCAGCATATACAGGAAGCAGATACTTGATGTCAGGCAATGCAAGAAACAAGAATGGAGGAGGTCAAAAAGTGAAAGACTGCACTGCATTGCACTGAACAGAGACACAGGCTAACACATGCTTGTCTTTGGAATCTGCTGCACTGTGAAGTAGCATTTTTTAATTACTCTGAATGCAGTAATTCAGAAACAAGTCTTAAGAGATGACAGAATCTGTTTCAGACAAGCACACATCTAGTGCAATGGAAGAGAAAAAGTAAGTCAAATTTGGTCAGATAAAGGTAGCCTTTTATGTCAGACTAATAACTACATTTCAGAGAGATAATGAGAAATAAGGTATCAGGAAAATCAGAGACGAAGCAACTGCTATAATCTTAAGAGATAGTGGTAAGGAATGAAAATTTGGATATTTGGGACATAGAGAAGAAACAGGAAGGAGAGAAAACAGACAGGAAACACGAGACTGTTGCATCAAAAAGCAACAGAAGAAATCCGGGCTCCCAAAATAAGCGTAGGAAGGGAGGAGGTAGTGACGCTTAAGGAAAGACTGTAAAATGCAGCCTGAGGTGCCAAAGTAAGTGGTAGCTGTAGAGGATACCACAGAGAGTGGACGTAAGAGACCTGTCCACTTCCTAATCCCCACTAGTTAGAACCTAAGAGTTCTGATTGCTGAGGTGTAAGGAGACTGCACAGCAACTTGTATTAGCAGTAAAAATAGTTTATTCCCAGAGGTAAACATGCTGCTCCAAGCAGTTGGGACATGGTGGAGGAGAGGAGTTGCTAGCACACAGAGGAAGCCAGCCAGTGGGTGCTCTCCCTGGCCAACAGGCAGAGGCCAGGGGCCGCAACTTGCACGGAGAACCAACATGCTGCAGGTGAGGTTGTTTGTGTGGTATGTACCAGCTCCTGGCACCAGGCAAGTGCTGGAAACTAACGGAATAAAAGAGAAACTGAAGGTATGGCTCAAGTAAAGGGGATGGAAGCTTGACTACTCGTCTTTTCTGACGATGAGTTACATCTCCATGTTCTAAAATTATCAAACCACTAGTCAAAACCAGCAATGAAGCCATAAGTTTCACAGTCACAACAACAGCTTAAAGGAATAAAAACAGAGCTCCTCAAGGACTCTTAGCTTGTAAATATTCTTCAGAAATTAATGTAAGTAGCTCAGTTCACTCTGACCCCCAAAGCATTTCAATATAAATACTGAGTTTTCTTAAATTGTTTGAGGATGCTTGAATAAGTACCACTGATACTTGATCAGAAAGAACAATTTTGCTGAAAAACTTTTCTTCAATAAATCAAAACCAACAAAATTTTTGCAAAAAAAAAAGTAGGAGATAGCAGGATAAGATGTACTTCTATACAAACAGCCGTTTGGCATTCTCCATAAAAATGTGTATTTATTTTCACTTTTAGTCAGCATTTTGCCTCAACCAATTGAAGCAAGTGTAAAAGACTGGGGGGGAGAATTGTTACATTTATTTCAAAGGAAAACTCTTACCTTTAAGCTTAGGCATGTAAAAAGAATAAAGTCAAGCAGTTATCTTGTAAGAAGACTTTTAAGAAGACTAATTAACCTATCTTTCCAAAAGAGTGAACTTTCAGCATGACTGGGTTTTCTCAAGCTTTCAAGTATGGAAGATTTTTTAAACTTCGATGACTAAATATTATTAATTCATTCCAGTAGAAATAACTGTACTTTTCTTCTACATAGACATAATTCTCCTAGATCTCTTGACTCAAAAGTTAATACCATGACACACATTATTAACATATCGTACCTTACAGCATCTGTATCAAATTGTAAATTTGGTTTATCAATCAATCCCAATGAATAGAGTTGGTATGCCAAAGCACATTTCCCCACCATAAACTGGGCTGTGTTAGTGCGATCTAAACAGTCCACACAATTGGTTCGGAGAACTCCAGTCTGGTAAAGCAATCCAAACAAAAGATTTATCTTAATTAACAAATTACTACATTCACAATTATTACTTTTTTCCTACTATCCAAGTCTTAGCAAATCTCAAACTGTGTTTTCACAAAAATTTGTGAAAAGACATTTGTAAAACATGTTAAAAAGTAGTTCATCTCTAGCAAGCTACATCAGACTGCTGTAATGCCTACTTTCAAAATATTCTTGCTTTTATCAACAGACAAACTGCATGTCTCCAAATCGGAAACAGCCCTGAAGAAGCAGTTTTTGGGTGTGAGTCACAAGATGTCTATTCAGAGATGAACTGTGATCCAAATGCTTACATGTATGCCACTGGTGACTATTTCAAATCACTAAAGATAAAATAACCATTCTCCTAATGCAGGTAAACTTGCAAGACTAACATTAAAAATCTAATTAAGGTTGATTCCTTTTTTTTAACAATCAAATTCTGTCTACTCTGCTGTATATCTGCCCTCAACAAACATTTACCAGTGATTGGCTAGTAAAGGAATGGTCATATGCTCTTGAACTTACATGAACTACAAAATTAAGAATAGCAAGTCAAAAGCAACTAATGCTTCTTAAGAATATGCTCTTGTGTTCAGAGTATATTCAGGTACAAATTTGGGACTGTATGGTTTACAGTTTAGTCAGTACTTTTCTGACCTTAAAGATAGACACGTTTATAGTTCTATTTTCTTTTAGTGATAGAAACTGTAACAATGTACAGAATATTCATCACTGGTGAAAATGCTTCTAGAAACTCATGTTCATGTGCATGAATATGTTACCAGGGTTAAGTATGCTTATTCCTTACTTCTTCTGTATAACAGTAAATGATGCTGTTTGTTAAAATGCTGCTGTTTTAACTTTCTTTGCGCTAGTAACATTGGAGACTAAATAGTAATGTAAAGTAGTTTAAAATACAAGCATTTTCAGACTACCTCCAGACAAAAATACAATTTCAACAACATGCAAGAACTTTGCATCCTAATTCCCATCTGGACTTCTATGATGGACAGTAGTAATGCTGTGTACTATAAATATTAACTTAAGAGCAGTCTGTGAGTCTCCAATCAGGTATTTAAGTGAAATGATTCACTGGATCTTTGAGAATGCTGATCTATGCCATTATCACTACGAACTAAAAAAATGTGGTTTAATACCTGCAAGCGACCAGTGGAAACCACACAACCTCCCAGTTCATTCCATCTGAAAGAGAAACAAAACAGAATGACTTTCAAGTAATTTAAAAAAATAACAAATCACATCATGTATTGATCTACTCAGTGAAAAATGATGACAACCTGACAAAGCAAAACTGATATCCCTGAATAACAGAAAGCAGTGAGAGCTTTATGCAGCAGTAAGATGTCGTACTTAAACCATATTGAAAAATAAAGGATCTAGTCTTAAAGTAGAAATATTCCATATTTCCATACAAAATATTTCCTTTGCTCCCCATAAAACAGAGTATGAGCAACACAAGTGTTGCTAGATTGGGTTGTGAGTGCACAAAAATTTCAGCAGGTACAATGCCCAAGACTGGAAGGCAGAGGTATAAAATACACTGTAGGACAAGCTGGTTGATTTAAATCTTCTCCCTCATACTGATCCCAGGCATATGCGCTGGATACATCAATACATACAGACACATTGTCCAGGTCTTGCAATTCTGTATAGGCCTTAACTGTACCCCAGAGCTAGAGAACATGAACCAGAAATCAAAGGTATTTTGAGGTAGAAGTTATGCTTGGTGCGAGTAACTCCTGAACTATCGAATATTTTCAAGTTAGTAGGGTTATTCAGCCTGACTAGGGCACTGCTATGGCAAGCCTATGTACTGCATTTGAGACCCACCAGACCACACCTACAGAATAGGGCACTGATGTTAAATCTTGCTCCTTGCAGTTTATATTCATCACATCTGCTATACTGCATGGCAGAGAAAAGCTCTAAGAGAGTTTGAGCTCAGATTGTTCCTAAATGAAGACAGGCTAAAACAGCTAGGATGCTCTTCATGTAAAATATGAACAGCCATTTGGGTAGTGATGAATTAGATCCACAACACGAAAACGTGAATCAAAATCTTACTGAACTTCTAATGTACAAGTTATTTTAATTCTGGATTTTCAGAGACTTGAGAGACTGCATCTGCAGCAGTCTAAGCAAATATTTTTTTTAAAAAAGTTTTAAATTTTTTAATTACTAATACCACAAAATCCACAGGTAAACACCAGTAACATTCAGAGGACAATTATCTTATTAGTATGCTTCAAAAGAAGTCACTTATCAATTTCCAAATAAGTAAGTCTCAAAATAAGAAATAATCTAGTAGACAGAAATTCCAAACTGCTTTCCAAGGAACAGCTGTTATTCATTAAGCATCCAACAAATTATAGGTACTTCTCATCTGGACGCAAGATACTGCAGTAGGAATCAGGTCGATTTACAAAAAAGCCAGTCTTCTTTACTACACTTTCTGCAATCACATTCAGTCTGTCAAGGACATTGCAAAGTTTGCTGAGGAGAGAAAAAAAAAAGACAGTCAAGATGCATTAACACGAAAAAAAATTTCACATAGTGAAATTTCACTATGTGGAAGTTTTTCCATAACAAAAATGATTTAAAGACAGACACGCATCACATCTTTATTCATCTAGCAGTAATTATGTCTATAATTTTATTAGATTTAACAGACTTAGGAGACAGAAACTGACCATATCTGAGCAATTTTGTTTCTTTTCGATAAAACATAATACATAAACTAGAAGTGGAACACTTAAAAAGTCTAACACTCCTTGACTTTTACATAACACTGATTTTCCTCTACTAAACTTTCTGTGATTCACAAAATATGAACGAGGCAGAAAAGGATATATTATTATGCTAAATCACCTTCCCTCGCCATTTTAGAATAAAAAAGTAGTGTTAAACCACGTCAAACTTTAATGTAACATCTTCATACCTACACAACCAACCACATCAACCAACTAGTAACTGCAAATAGCAAATTAATATTGTTTTCCACAGCTTTTTTTCCCCCAAAATTTTAACTGACAAACATTAATTATATTCATGCCCTTTGAACCAAACTAATTTTTCCATTGTTTTGCTCAGACGGATATAGACACAGCTACCTAAAAGATGATCTAACAATTATTATCTTTCTTCATGAATTTCTGGCAATATGAGATACAGCAGACATATGCATATCAGAGAGCTTTACAACTGAATTGTATGCAACTTAGGAATAGTAAAATATACTTGTAGGTTTAAAATTTTTATGCCTTGCAAATATTTCTACTTTTTGGAAAACGTTAATCCTTTTCACACGATCTTAGTACAGCATTGTATTGTCAAAAATTATAGAATAAAAAGTTACTGAATTTATTTGCCTTTTTAAGGTACGTGCTTCTAATAACCTAAATGTTTTGTAACACTGAAATTAATGCCCTCATTTCCCTTTGGAAGAGGAAATGGAAAAGGCTGATTGATATGAATTCCTCTGTTTTCCAAAAGTTTGCAAATTCAATGACTGAAATGGAACACCTCACAGAACGCAGTGTTTTGACTAATTCAAAATGAAAGTTGATGGCTTTTTTTTTTATTATGACTTTTCTCTAAAATTTTCCCATGCAGAGAATTTCAAAGTTTTCAGGTTTTGTTCCACTTTGCTAAGAAACCATAGAAAACCTTAAAAATCCTTCAAAAAGCTGAGGTTTTATTCTGTCCATAGATCTTAAGAAAGTTCTCCCAACATTCCTAAGCTACACTGAACTGAAAAGCGACACACTCAGTAGCATACAGTTATTTGTATTGCAGCTACAAGCACTAGTGCAAAAAAGGATCTTTTCTACCTTTTTGTGTATTTGGCCATATCCCAGGGTATATATATAATTGCATGCTCTGGGGGTAAAAACTGGTTGAGATATGTCACAGCAGCAACAAGTTCTTCACTAAGAATCCTTTCATGCTTTCTTTTTTCACGTTCCTTTAGCACAAAGAAAAACAAGTTAACATCATAATTTTTATTACCAAATGTATGTAACCCATACACATACACACATACATTGACGTGTATATAAAGGAAATTAGAAGTGGAAGCTGCAGTAACAGCAGGCCGTTCTTCATAACTAGTACAATTAAATTAACAACAGAAGAGACCAAAAAATCCAAGCATTCTAGGTCTTTAACAATCTATCTGTATTAGTAGTAGTCTCCTGTTTCAACTGTGCATAGTCATTGGCTGAAAAATGGAATGCTCTAAGAGCAAAGAAGAGCGCACAGAAACAAAAGTGGTAATAGAGGTGAAACGGACACGGACAAAAGAAAAGGAAAAAGACAGGCAGAAAGGGAAGCATCCGATTCAATTCTGGGGTAGAAGAGGACCAAGACAAATTCTTCTCCATTACTGACAGAAAATAGGGAACAACAGCTCCCATCCCCCAGTTTTGCAATAATTTTTAAAAATAAGAATTTTGTTGCCGCTGTCTGAATATACCACGTGTTTTCGTAGAACCAGAGAATGGTTTGGCTTGGAAGGGACCACAAAGGTCATCAGGCTCCAACTCCCTGCCATAGGCAGGGATGCCACTCACTAGATCAGTTGTTCAGGTCATTACCCAACCTGGTGTTGAACCAGTCACTCTATATATTAATATGGTTTGCTTCTCACTCCATCCAAACTAAAACCTATGCTGAACCTACACTATAGAAACTGCCTTATCTATGTTAACAGCAATCTTAAAAAAACAAACCCAAAGGAAGCCTAATATATTCATTACTAATTAACAAGCTTCTACAACAGACAGATATAAGAGGACATGGAGCTAAAGAAAGACATGCACTGCCAGTCACTGCATCAGAAGCCCTTTGTGCATAAAAGCATATAATGATTCATGAGTCAAGGTCACGTCAGCCCAGACTCACCCAGATCACAGTGGGTTTTAAAAGCTATGGCTGCAAGAGACAAAAATTTTCATGTCAACAAATATCCTAAGCTGATCCCACAGACTTCTGGACAGTCTTAAAAGCACTCCTATAAAGGAATGTAGTTATTTAGTTGCCATTTATTACAACTTGGGGCTTGAAAAGCCTTCCTTTTGTATTTTACCTATATTTTTATATTAAGAACAGATCCTACAAACACAGAAAATATGCCTTTTTCAATTGAATACAGTTGTATAATATGATAAATTAAATTACCTTTTTTAAAGACTGAAAGAAATAAGATATTATTCAAGCAAAACAAATTAATATATTAAATTCAAATGTTGGAACATACACCACCACAGAAATTGGCTGAATCAAAACAGAAAAAAACACCCCAAAACAAAAATTCAACACAAATACAAGATGTAATGATCAAAATTGCAGCGCCACCCAGAATCCAGGCTTTGTACCACAGCCTCTCACACAGCAGTGAAGTGAAGTGAACTACTGCAGCAAATATGAAGCTACTCCTACTAATCCAGCCCTGCTGCTGCTGGCACTTCTGTTAGCAAGCAGCAGATGCTCCAGTTTTCTCTCCCACTCATACTTCCACGACTCTACCAAAGCAGAGTATTGGAAGCAAGCAACAGCCTTTACCATAATATGTCAAATAACTCAACCACCTCTGTCAAGAAGTCTACAAACCTTGCTTTGCATGAAATCATATTTTGGTATTTTTTAGTGGGAAATTAAATTTAGTGATAAATTTATTTGGACTTACATCTAAAGGGTAATAGCAAAAACCTGAAAACAACAGTGAAAGGTTACAGTAAGAAATGTGTAAACATGGGACTTTTTTTTTTTTGCAGGCTGAAGTGGAAGCAATTATGCACTAAATCATGAAGGATGAGATTCATGAAGAAAATATTCCATTTATAAACTAATATTAGTTTCAAACATAACCAAAATTACAGAGAGACTCTACAGAAAGAAGCATAGTATTAAAAATTAGAAACAGATAGAACATACTGAAATTATTGTACCTTCACAAGATTCAATATAATAATAGGAGAGCCAAATCTTTGAAGCATTTGATCAAAGTGAAGAGCAGCAACATGTGCAAAAGGATCTGCTTGGTCCACTGCAACAAATATATATATTCAGGATGATAGTTAAGCAATCATTTTGCCTTAAAAGTACTCTTCACAAAAGACATACTAATTATCTGGTAGTAATGATACAATTACACATTTCCCCTCTTTCCATGCAAATCCTCTTAAAAAAAATATATTCCCTTTTCCAAATTGGAGGTGACTTTCTAAACTTTCACGAGATACTTATAAAGAACAATTATTCTGGCCCCATTAATCTTAGCCCAGACGTTTTCAATAGGTTTAATATTTTATCCACAATACTAAGATAAATGTAGCCAACTTTGTACACAAAATAAGCACAAAGAAATCTCTCATCTTCAAGCAGAAACTTTTTGTATGCCATTTCTGAATGTGAAGTCTAAGATGGAGATTTTTTTCTTAATTTTTTTTTATCCTAAGTTATGGCTTCCCAAAGCACAAGTGCATAGACAATTAGCTCATTTTTGCAAATTCAGTTTTCCCTTATTCTCTCAGATGTTCCTTTAGGTCACACCACTAACCATCATCTATCACGAAGAATAACTTGTACATACGTGTTATGGGTGGCTTAGGCATCATAGTTGAAATATCCTGAGACCAGTACAGAGGGACAGATCCTCGAACCTGAACATAAGAAGAATAACTCCCCGCAGAAAAGGACATAACTGAAGCATCATAAAGAATTTGTTCAGTTTCCACTTCATTAGCAACATCTCCCTAAACCAAACAGAAATACACATATGATGTAGACACAACACACTTTGGAGCTGCCTGCGTTACACAGAATTGATCATTACAAACAGAACACAATTAAACTGAATCATAGTCATGAGAACAACACTGAGGATTAAATTCCTACTTGTCCCTAAATGTGTATTATCAGGGGTTTTTTTTTTCCCCTCTGTTTGGGAAATAACACTATCTCTAAGTGTAAAAACCCAAAACTACAGCCAATTCAGAATTATTAAATTTATTATTATTATAACTTCATTATCTCAATTAAAAATGTAATGATACCTGTGATAACATTACCTAAGAGCGTAATTTATAGCCAAAACGCTCACAATCCTCTAAACCATTTCCATTCTTCAGTCAGTCAAGCTCAAGCTTTCAGATTGTGGGGCCAGGGGGAAACAACCCCTAAAATCATATTTGATTTACCTCACAGTTTGCTCCTCGTTTCAGAAAGCGTGTTCCAGCAAATTTGCTTGATCTTCTGGCTATCAGAGTGACATATATAGGGCGACCATATATTAACAGCTCTTGAAAGAGAAGTTAAGGTTTAAGTGCCACATGCAATTTTTTGTTCACTTACTTTATGCAAGCAAAAATAAATTCTAACAAAGGTGTATGAAACTGAAATATCTAATTTACTCAAATCACCTCAACAATGATGAGTATCACTTCCAAATTTATTTTGCAGCTGGGAGAGAACACTGCCCTTTTCAACAGTCAGTTTTTAAGAACTTTGAAAAGGGAACCTACATTACAATACATCAACCACTTTTCAAAACAGACAAATGAGAAGAGGCATTTCTATTTGATGAAGTGACAGTGGAGGTGAAATAGGTACAAGATACACCTAGCACTGCAAATGTGGCTTTTGTGAATACTGGGATTAAAGCTTGGGAGCTTCTATTTTCAGATCAAGTATATTAGTCACCCTCTAATTACTTGTGTGGAAAAACAGATAAATTCACAACTACTTAAATAACAACAACTGGAAGCCAGAGGCAAATGGGTTACAGATGCAGTGGTGGATTTTTATTGGCGTTTTATATTTTACTAAAAACAAACAGATAGAATCAGATGCCTAGGGTGACTATCATTGCTTCCTTAGCATAAGAGAGATGCAAGGAAGAGGAAAGAAGACATTTGCTCACACATTAAGCAGCTGCAGGCATAATAATGCTGCTGTGGTCAGATCCACAGCTACTACTTTGTTTAAGTAATACCACAGATGAAATACCAGCATACAAAAACAGATCTAACTTTCTGTCTGGGGATTAAGACAATGACTGATAATAGCCTTACAATTTTAAAAAAGCAAAAATAAATTTTGCAGACACCACTAACCTTAACTTGTATTTCCTTCCCCAGAAATTTTACTGACAGGCTTTTAAATTAACATGATACTGTTGATGAATAAATTAGAAAGTCTTTGTAATACACTAAATTCTTATCACGTAAGATGTTGAGATGACATTTCTTTGGATTGTGACATACATTTGGGCTTTTTCTTCTCCTGCTACAAGGTACATAGACACATGTAATCATTTAAAATAATATATAGTCAAGAAAAAAGGCTTTCAGATATCCTAGTGCTCTTCACACAGCAGAGCTGAAGTTCCATCATCATCTTCAACAGAAACAGAGTAAATAAAAGTATTTCTGCAAATCTCGGTTATTAAAAAATGTTTTAGGGAAGATTAGTAAGTGAACATTTCTATGTCAGCAACTCAGTTTTTCCTCAAACATCTGAAAAAATACAGCTGAGCCTTAAAATCCACTCAAGCTCTTTACTGCTAAACACCATGCTTATAAACAGAGCCTCACTGAAAATGCGGTCTACCTGTGTCAGGGCCTTGTTATAAGAGCATAATCACATTTCTTGTTTAGCATAATACCTAGAAAAGTACTGAAAATAAAAGCCAAACAATAACTCTAAAATTGAATGGTATTTATATGACAAAGATATAATTCAATGTTCAAACTTTTTTTAAAAAAATGATAAACTAACATTCATTGCAACAGTAAAAGGATACTTGATTGCCCACAGAATCCATGAATAATATACAGTAGCCAGTCACCATGAACAGTATTTCTTACTGCTTCCAGAAGCTTGCCATTCCAGACGTACTTTTCGTAAGGCTTACTGCAAATCCCAAATACACCTAGGAACACCATGTTCCAATGAAAATGCATTAGCAATTAAGAAACAAGTTTACCTTCACTGGACTGCTTTAAAATCCAGGTCACTGGATCTCTACTTCGATTTTCCCTTGACTGTAACTCAGTGTATCATTTACTTACATCCCTGAAGTTTGCCAAAACCAGATAATTTAAAGCACATGCTGAAGCCCAGCATTTACGAGGATTTGCAGTTTTGCTATGGTGGCCACCAGTCACTGTAGTGGTTAAGTGCTTTCATACAAATGTTACTGATACTTTAGTACTGAAAAGAAATCTCTGCACAGTAGCACCAAGGGATTGGATAACAAGGGAAATAAAATTGTGAGTTCCAGTTAATGCTCTTACAAGAGGACTTCACAAGCTTTTCAATTCTGGGTCACCTCTGAAGTTACCCACTGGATTCTGGAAGATCATGCATAACCCTGTCCCCCTTTACAAAACGCACATCAATCCGTTTTCACATAATTTAGCATGGTTTTCCTAATTTTCACTAACAGCAAGAAACACAGCTCTGGTAGACCTGCAAATTAAAATTCCATTTCTGATAGATCTGGAACCTGAGTCCTTTTCAAAAATCAGGACCAAGATTACAACTGTCACTGAATGGTGGTAGAGGGAACTGAATGAAATCTGAAACTTAAAGAGAAGAAAGAGGACAAGAACTCTATTCCTATATTTTTTGTGTATTTTTTTCAAATGAAATTTCTGGCAGGAGGAATTATATTGCTGCAGTATGTATGCCAATTATAGCAGACAATTACAGCAGTTAAATGTTCTGTTGCAGGAAAAAGAGGAATTCTCCTAATAGAATGCAGGTGAAAATGCAGCTGTTGAACAAATTGTTGCTACCTAGTCATACAACTTACCATAAGCCCAGGGAAAATGGAAGTAACCAAAATATTTTGATGAAGGAGTTTATGCATTCAGCAGAACCCGGTCACAAGCACTTAGCCAGCAATTTGTCCTCCTTATTGCTATCAGCATTACTTTGGGGAGAATTTGCTCTTAAAGGACAGGCCGCTATGTCTTACACATATTCTACGAATACACTGCTGATGGCATCATCTTAATTTCCTCATGTTTTCACAAAGACATAGAAGAGATGATGTGCTTGTAGGGATTCCTGCAGAATCCTGCAGATAAGAGTCTTTGCAGAGGAGGAATTGTTGCTCCTTTCACTCCTTATGGTCCTTTCTGACATTGCAGTATTTGATAACCAATTCCTGATGTCTTGATACATATGTGGGGGTTTCATTCAACAGAATAAAATCCAATATTAAGAATTTCAGGGGAAACTGTGTGTGTGTGTGTACAAAGGAAAAGAAAGAGAAAATACTTTTTCTGTCTGGCTGCTCATCTTTGCACTCTTATGAATACGTTAGATCCAAACTGAAGTCTGTAGTTTTCAACCGAAATCAATAATTTTTCTCAGACTTCCTGACAGAGGTTACTGTATCAACATGCCACTAACTTCACACAGTTTCTCTGTTGCCAGTATTCTCCAACATGAAACAAAAAAGATTTATTAGTACTTAATCAGTTATTGCTTCCCTCTCTCTTTGTAACTCATTCCTATTGGGAGACTTGCAAGTCAGTTGAGTAATCAATTGCTGAAAAACGTCAGCATGCTCAATCATGTCCCTGAGTTGCAATGTAACTTAAAACAATTATTACACAACTCTAGAACGTGCATTACTCAAATTAATATGTCCATAATTGGCACTTAACAAAATATTTTATTAACTCACCACTGTTAGGAAACCACAGACCAATAACAGAAGGCCTGAATGTTCCTCAAAAGTAAACTTAAGTGGAACATACTTTAAATGTACTCATAAGCAACAATATCCGTTTAATTAGGTGTATTTTCTTACCACTCCCCCCCTGTGTTGAAAGTCCTTCATCTTCAAATATATCAAAACTCTCTTGCCGGGTCTGGGTTGTTTCAGTTTTTAATGTCTCAAGTGGCATTCTCAGGACAGTAAGATTATACTGAAGTGAGTGAGACAGATCATAGCTGTAACTGATAGACAGTTAACATTTATTAGTAATTGTAGATGCAGAGGAATTTTCTGAAAGCCCTTCCTCTCCATCTGTATTTACATTTAACACCGTACTATTTTATCCATTAGAAAAGCCTTCTAAACAAGATACACAGATTCTGATTCTATAATGGCAAATCATACAAACAATTTCCAAAAGAAGCTTTACAAACATAGCAACTGTTTCCAGTTTACAAAGGCTGAAAATCTGTTAATATTCTTATAATTGAAAACTAAACATAACTTTTGAACAAAGCATATCAAGAAACTTAATTCACTATGTCCCAAGAAACAGTCCAGAAGATCAAAAATAGCTATTCCACCAGAAATATTCATATACATGGACAACGTCATATTTCTGAGATTTAAGTATCCACCACATTTCCATAATAATGACCTAACATGCCTATCTATTAGGAAAAAAAAGTCCATAACATGCTCTGTTTGCATATAACAGAACCTTCAAATAGTATCATAGTATGAGACATGTTCAGGCTATTCTCTCACTTTCCCCTTAGACCAAATGTTTTCTTATAACTGACTTCTAATTTTCTTCAGCATCTATAGGAAAATCACACAGAAAAATATGTCATGCTTTCAGCCAAGAACAATTTCAATGAAGCGAATAAATTAAAAAGATTCTAAACAATAATAAAGAATATTGGTATCATACTACACTTCTCCTTTTCAAAGTGAAAATCAATCTAAATATGTAGCTAAGCCACAGAACATAAAAAACTTTTACAAAAAGACTCTTTTAATGAAAAATAAAACATAAACAGTTAATTATCTGCCAGTAGGAAAATTTTCGTTTTATGCCACTCATATTTGATTTGTGGAAAAAAAAAAAAAAAAACTTGTACATTTTTTTTCTGTAAAAGAAAGTTTAAATACGTAGTCTATCTTAATTCTACAGTTTCAGCCTGGAGAAGAGAAGGCTTCAGGAAGACCTCATTGTGGCCCTCCAGTATTTAAAGGGGGCTTATAAAATGAGGGATAGCAACTTTTTACATGGGCAGATAGGGATCAGACAACGGGGAACTGTTTTAAGCTAAAATGGGAGAGATTTGGATTAGACGTCAGGAAGAAATTCTGTACAGTGAGTGTAGTGAGGCACTGGAACAGGTTTCCCAGAGAAGCAGTGGATGCTCCATCCCTGGAAGTGTTCAAAGCTAAGATGGACAGGGCTCTGAGCAATCGAGTCTAGGTGAAGGTGTCCCTGCCCATGGCAGGGGGTTGGAACTAGATGATCCTTAAGGTCTCTTCCTACCCAAACGATTTTATGATTCATTTTATGATAAATGTGTTTCTTAGAGTCATATAAGCAGCTTCTTCTTTCCCCTCTATAAACAACCACAGAAACAGCACAAATTTGTCATCTCCAAGCACAGGGAGTGGGCTGGGGGGAAGCTGTATAATGTTAGGGCTGGGAGACAAAGCATGGAAGAAAAATTCAGGTTTTATACTGTGAAAGAGCTTTCCCATGCAAAAGCATGAAACACATATAAAGCTTTGGTAGGTTTTGTCTTCATAGATCCAGCTGTAACAAAAAGCCTTCATTTTCCAAGAGGGAGCATTTCTAGACTAATACACTTTTGGATATTTGCAAGAGGGATTTATTTTGTTTATTTTTTTTAAGTCTTTGAGTCTTCTAACTACTACTGGCAGCTTTATCACCACATTTCTTCCATTTTTTTGCTCTCTCAAAAATCTCACGTAATAGTAGCTGGTACACAGAAATTTGTCATAGGTACACCATTTATGAAACAATAAGCAAGAGAATTGGCAATGCCTAGAAGGCCGTATGAAAGAGATACCCCCTATAGAGTATATATACCCGTATAGGGTATGTCTTAAATGAGGACCTATTTCCTCTATCTTCATTTCTGAATCAGGGCAAAGCTTTATTTTCAGAAAATGAGATCAAGAAAGAAAAAAATGACAAGTAAACCCCCTGAAATATAATAATTTTCCAAGACAGAACTTCTGCATATAACTGGCAAGACTGAACAGTCAGTGAAAACAGCAGTGTCAGTGCCTACTTTTTACCAAGCCACTAATAGTTCTATATTTTTTAACCTAATAGAAACTAAAATCCTAAATAATTGGTTGAAATAGAAAGCAGGTTCAAAACACAGAGACGAAAGTGGACAAGCAGCATGATCATGTGTCTTATTTCCCCAAAATATCAACCGAAGGATCTTGGGTATCAAAATCAAGACCTATAACCTTATAGCAAGCATAAGTCCACATTTTTTTAAAGGAACAGTAACTAATACCTACCTAAAATAGAAGTTGCTAGAAAGGTCCACATTTTGAAAGATTCTCAGATACCTAGCAAAATAATTCAAGTTATAGGAAAAATTATTAGCATAACAAGACAGACCACAAGAAGTCATTCAGAGGATCTTAGAAATTAAACTACATATAAATACTGACTCTTGCCCTATGTTCCCTTCCTATCTTATTGTAATTATTTTGACAGGTAATTTCATTAGAACATCAGCATCTGGATTAAATAAATCCAATAGCCTTTTGGGTTTTTTTTTAAAATCTACTGCTTTCTCCTGGACATATTCTGTTTCTTAAGGCAGTTGTAGATAAAGTTGTAGTTCTATCTTCCACAATTTTTCAGGACTTAAACAAACTCTCAGCAATACTATACGAGAAATAAAATTTTTCAGTTATCTCAAATAAATAAGAAAAAAATATCTACCTCAACCTGACACAGCCTTGAAAATTCCCACAAGAAACTATAACACTGTCTATGAATGATAAAATGGCTGACATAAATATGTAGGTTATGATATGCTGCACATTAAGAGCAGGGATTGAGGTCTACGATCAATCTGACCTTAAAGTGGAAGCTTTTTTAATATTTATCATCAGTTTATCATAAGTCATCACTTTTTGACGATTCATACTCGGTACAGACCAAAAGGCAGTTTATTGATACCAGTTGCCTGGTATTTCATAGCAGTAAAGTTACCTAAACCTGATAAAAACACCACTACAACATAGTTGTACATTTCAGATGAGGTTCTGCCCTGATCAAAGGCTCAAATTTCTGTCTTCAGAAAAAAAGCACCCAAGAAGACAGAAGCAGTTAAACTTACCAGTGAGTCAATTCATCACCCTTTACAACAGCAACATTCACAAGATTCTGACAGCACAAAATCATTAAATGATCTATTCAGCACTTTTTGAAGGGCACAAAAGATCTCTTCAGGTGAGATTAACATCATGCTAGACCTACTAAAAAAAGAACAGTTTCCCAAACAATACAAACCAGCATAAGGATTACTTTGCCCTTGTAGGACCATTGCTTATATTTGATGCTTCCTGGGGCAGATTTGCTAAGCTGTAGCTCTGACATGTAGGTGACAAGGAGATGTGGACAAAAAGCTCTAGAAGACTGTAATAGTTGTATTTACTCTCCAGGTTAGAGGCCACAGGACATGCAGCCTATTTTCCACCCAAGTAAGATAAAAAGGCTTGAATAACATACTAATACAAAGGAATCCACTACTGAAATTTCTAGTTGCAGTTATACATTACTTAGAATATATTCAAAAAGTACACACTGATTACCAGCATTATTTACCTGGCCTCATCAGGATGAGTGACTCTTACAGAATCATTTGGAATGTAGATCATATTTGTATCTTCTATTTTATATATTGCATGACCTCCAATATCTGCCATTTTTCTTCTTTTTGTTATTAACACAATGTAGTAGCCTTCTAAAAACCTGACAAAACCTGTCAAAACAGCATTAAAATGCTTTTAGTTGCATGTTTGGGTTGATTTGATAAAACATATTTAGAAAAACAGTATCAGAATTGTTTCAGGATTTTAATATAATTTTTATTTTTTCTTAATGTTATATGTATAATGCACATACAACACACAATATACATATACAAAGACACAGAGTCTTAAAATTCACCTCCAGTAAGTGTTAATCAATGAAGTACATAGTTTTTCCTTATTTTCCCTTCCACTGTGAATATTTTTAATATTAGGTAGCAGAGTTAAGACACTGGAAATCTGCAGTAAGTTTCTGTCTACTTAGAGTATTGTATTTACTTTTTATAGGACTCTCATTGTTCAGAGTGAGGCATACTCTAATTACTTCAGGTTAATTTTCCAGGGCAAGGAGGAATCCCAAACTCCAATTTTCTTTTCAGGTTTATGTATTCTCTGCTGGGGAGGGACAGAGAATATCAATGGGAATTGTGGGTACTACAACACCTCTGTGCTCTCTCTTCTTAACAGGGAATTTAGTTTCCTGATTAAAGCAGCATCCCCCCAGAACCAGCCACTCAGAGCATCAGGGTTAATCCTTTTTTCCTATTTCCTCCCTCAGATACCACACCTGACCTTGCTGAAGTCCATGATGGGGAATGACAACACGACACACACGGACACTCACAATTCACATTTTTACTTGCATTTATATTCAGTTCTTTCAGCTCTTTTAGCTTTGCATTACAAAGTAAAGAAGAAGGATGAGCAGAGCACACATTTTCCTCCCTGTCACTGCTGGAGACTGCAATGTGATCGAGTGAACTGCAATCTTTTCTTCTACCTTATTAGCCCCCCTAGGAAAAATGCTCTCACCTGCACAAGGACAGGAGGCCCTGCTGACAGTGAGAAAAAAATCTTCTATTTGAAGCAGCCACACTATTGAATTTCAGTTGTTACACAGTAGTCACAGTTCTGCCTGTATCCTCCAGGTACCAAAAATCACTTATGTGAAAGGCCTCTATCCTTTGAATTTCACCAAATATTATACTGAAGACTGATAAGGAACACAGCCTTTCTCCCTGGCCTGGTTCTCTCCCTTTAAAAGCAATTGCTACTGTTAAACACTACACAGTAAACAGAACTCGGGCTGTCAGCACCCCCGTTTTGAGTGCACTGCATGTACTGCATCTGGTTAACAAAATAACTACAGAACAGAACAGAATAGAACAGAACGAAGCTGTCCTTTACAATTTTACAAAAA
The DNA here is from genome assembly GCA_013396775.1 of Cephalopterus ornatus. Classification (NCBI taxonomy): domain Eukaryota; kingdom Metazoa; phylum Chordata; class Aves; order Passeriformes; family Cotingidae; genus Cephalopterus; species Cephalopterus ornatus. The sequence goes on from VZRE01008111.1 coordinate 97,642, forward strand.
TTAGCTCCTGATCTGAGCCAGGAGGCAGAAATAAACAACCAGTTGCATTCTCTGAAATTACACGTTTATACAGATATGATTAGATAGAATCCAGATTGGAAGATGTCTAAACCATATACTTTGGAAATATGTAATCTGATACAGAGTGTGTTACTTCTAAAAAGTCATCTAGAAATACGTATGCCATATCTGTTGGCCAATACATTTGTCCAGCTACAGAACAGAAACTCTCCTGTTATGAAGAGAGCATATATACAATCATAATTGGGATGAAAAATTTTAATTGATCACCACCAGTTTCCAACTGAATATATTATCGTGTATTTAGACAGTGAGAGCTGATGGCTTTTCCAAAAAAAATCCCAATGCTGCACGACTGTTAGCAGCTTCTTTAGGTTTACCCACATTATGAATACTCTTAAATTAATAAAGAACATAAGCCCCATCTGAGGAATTTCTGAAAAGTGGATGCATTGATAAATTCCAAAATACTTCATGGGGAAAAAGAATACAGAAGAAAGTCTGTTTATTTTGACACTTTAGACTGGAATAAAATTTTATTATGTTTTGATTGCTAAGCAAAATTCAGCAGCATCTTTTAGAGCAATTGTATTCTCCAGCTTCTCTGCAGCTTCAGGTTTAGATGTTCAGGTACATATTGACTCTAATAAACCACAAAGTACTCTTGAGGCCTGCCACAGCACACATTAACATTTACTTTAGAGACATCACCCATCAATATATCGACCTCAGTATCAGACAACAGGCAGGAAAAGTAGTGACTTTCAGATGAAGTTAGAAGCTATTAAACCCTCGAAGCAATGCTTCAGGATTATGGACAGCTGAGCAGCATTATAAAATTCAGTTGACATGCCAGTCAGCTATACTTGTTCAAACATGAAAAAGAAATCTTTAAATATGTCACTGCAAAAAGTTAACCAAAAAGAAAATTAAGTCTTCTTTCTGAATAGCGCCTGATAAAGAAATACAGCCTAATAAAGAATGTCAACTTCCATTTTCTTTTTTAAAAGCATTCTGTGAGCTCTGAATTCAGAAACTAGGTTCCATCTGGCTAGCATAATTTATATCCTAGGATCAGCTGAGTTTTGTGAGATCTTCAACCCAGTTTCTAGAGTTTGGCTATTTCCTAGATCTCTTCCCTAGAGACAAAGAAGAGACTGGTTACAGCACAACTCTCACCCCCTGTACTGGCCACCGTTTTCACAAAATACACAAAAACTTACTTATCTCTGAGCATGAAAAATTTCTAAATCCTCTTCAGTTTTAAAAACAAATAAAATCAAGGGGAAACAGAAAGATATACACCGTGACACTGTAAGCCTCACCTCCTTAAAAAACAAAAGATTTTATAAAATCAGTCAAAACACTTACCTACTATACCAAAAGCAGAGACAGCTCGAGATAACCCAGAAGAGCCCTTCTGCCCAATTTTTGTTCTGTTTCCCAGGTCTAAACGTCCAAGAAGTTCCCTCACCTCTTGTTGTGTATACACATGCTTTAAAATAAAAAGTCACTTCAGTTACTGCTTTGGTAGTTAAACGTTATTTCATTTCAGAGACCAGCAGAATTTACTTAATATACAGTAAGCCAAGGGCCTCCCTATTTCCTGTTTCAGTGTTACCAACAAGTAGCCAGTATTACTTGGAATAACTGAACGAACACAACAAAACAAATACACTCACCTTATCATCAATTATAACCAAATCCTTTGGTTCAGTGCGATCTATTTTCAAAACACGGTACTTGGTTTCTGCAGGATTACTTCCAACTAGAAAATACCGCTACATAAAAAAAGAAAAAATGTCAGGATATTGTGCAAGATAAAGCAACCAGAGCCCAGTGTAACGCAAGCCATCAACAATGCCGTTTATACAGCTTCTAGACTAGATCCATGTCAGCTCACAAATACGTAATAGTCTGTATGGACTCGTAATGAACTGGTTTAGTCATCATACCTTAGATAGGTACATTTATATACAATCAGCCTTTACAACCGTACGAGGAGGGAAAAAAATAGAAATTGAAGAAAGGTGAACACCTGTTTAGAGAGGTAAAAATGGAACTTACACTAGGCACTGTCCAACTGCACCCTGCCCCAGCCATTAGTCTTCCCACTTGCACTGTAAAATTTAGCACAAGCTTATATATGAGTTTGTAACTTTTAATGATCTAAAACTAGCGTTGCTATGCTGTACTCCACTGCTTTTTCTGACAACTAGTCTTTCCTTATCCATACTAAACCCAGAAAAATTTTTAGCACTTCAGTACTGCAAGTTTTCTTCAACTTTTATTCATATTTGCTATGATAAGACTTCTCATTAATGTTCCTCCACCATACTCAAATTTGCTGGTTAATAATACTGCTGTTTAAAAAAATACAAGCTTTACTTCACATTTAAAATACGAAAGAAATACAACAGATAAACATATAATATGTCCATTTCTCATGTAAGGGAATCAAACTAAAAATTAATTTTTACATTTAGAGGAATAAACAAGCACAGGTTGTAGGACTGACTTGCTAAACACAGCTCTTATTTTACTAATTCATTTAATCAGTGCAGTGCTACCACACAGCAAGGTGTAACTCATTAATAATGCTTAGCCTAGTAGGAAAGCATGGCAAATTCATGTGGATCTATGCAGTCAGCTCTTAACTTTAGAAGTCACATGGACTTAAGATGTGAGAGAGGAAATCAATAATAACATTCATATAAACCTCACAATTTCATAATTGTTCCTTAACAAAGATGTTAAGGAACATCTTTGCAGTCAAAATACTTAAGGTGAAAGAAGAATTCAAAGCCCTGTTCAGCTTCCCTGAATTCACAAAAGCATCTAGATAGTAAGTTCTAAAAAGGAAAATAAAATACTTAACTTTGAAAGCCATAAAAGGAAACAGCATCAACTTCTGGCTCCATCTAGTACACTGACATTACAGTGCTTACTGACTGTCAAGTTTCACTGTTTACTCCTAAATGATAGTAAGAAGGCCCTTCAAAGTCATATTCCATCAGAGTCCTCCTTCACTGAAGCCTCTGAGACAGCACTTTGGCACATGAAAATGTTTCCTACAGGTTTTTAGCAGCAATGTGATGTGTACAGCCAGGCTCCCCAGCCTGCCCCCTCAGAGTAGCCTCCGCAGGAGATCCCTTAGTGCCAAAATCTGTGCTTCCAAGGAGGGAAATCATAACGACAGTGAGTGACACTAAATGACACAAAGGTGGAGGATGGAGTTCTGCTGTTATCACCCACCAGCAAGAAACACCAAGACAGACACTTCCTTTGACTGTGCCACCTTTTTCTTCATGCAGCAGAAGGTGAATGGGCAGAGAGAAATATTTTCATCTGTAACACACACGATAAGTTAGCTTTAAGAGTGTGCACTTTAAGAGTGCTGCTTCTTTATTTGTAGAAGACTCCTAACTAATTAAAGCTAAACAATTTTAAGTAGTCCACAATACTGCAACACAGCTCAATGATGTCGCACCATGTCCAGATAGTTAAATGAGCACAATTTCTTCCCAAAGTGACACCTATGGTTACTAACAAATAATCCTGAATAAAAACAGAACTGTACAACTTTAAGATACTTGTCCAAAGAGCTGTTCGTACCAAAGACACATTTAAAACTGGAATATGACACGACACACAGGAAGACAGAAAGAGAGAGAGAGATGCAGAGCATTGCAAATGCTATTACTAAGGAAGTTCAGCTGGATACTTTTCCATTTCCATTGTAATTAACCGATAAAACACAAAGAAGCACTATGAGGTGCATCACTTGCCTCACCCTGGCAGCTGCTACAGTGGGTTAAGCCCAGCTGCAGGGCCAGCTTTAGGAGCTGCTGTGGCTGCTGCTTAGAACCGCAGCAGAGTTAGATTAGATGAGGAGTAATTGTATCTGCAGACCATGGAAGCAACCACCATAATGAACGATACTTAACAGGCTCTCTTTGAAGTCCTTCAAGGACTAATTTACGGGTTTTAAGTTAGCTAGGCTGTATAATGTATTAAGGAAGGACAGTTGAGAACAGCCTCAAAACTGAGCGTCCATGGACATAAAGTAAGCCAGGCAATGGGAAATCTCTATTTGGCTAATGGGAATCTCATCCACTGCATGTTAGAGGATATTCTTGTGGAAGTAATGAAGAAGTAGTAAAGTAATCTGCAAAAACTTTTGAATTTGGACTAGTGTTCAAAACTAAGAACTCAAAATTAGACTTCTATCTGGGAAATTTTCAGGGCTGGCTAAAACCAACCCCATGATTACTTGAAAACCAGCATGATATGCTGACTTATATTCAATTTACAAGATCTGATAGGAAAACAAAGATTGTATGAAAACTAACAATGCAAAAAAATATACAAAAAAGACACTTCAACACTAGCTGTTTCTGCTACCTAATTTATACATCTAATCAATAAATAAGCCTGTCTTACTGGATGACAAGGAGCACAAATAAAACCATATCATTGACATGTTCCACAATTAAATTTACCATCACATGAATACTAGGAAAGTATAAAGACAAATACCAAATCAACACTGAGAATGTAACATAACATATATTAATTTCTGAGGTTGTAATATAATTGTAAAATTAATCAAACCTAAAATGTGCTTATTGTTTACTACTTTTTTGATTAACAGAAATGATTGCAGTTAAAAAAAAAAAAAAGGAGAATCCACAGGTAAGCTACAGAAACAGAAACCTTTCTGGGAGTTTCTATCCTGATTATTTCATTTTATTTATTACTAAGTTGAACTGAATAAATTTAAGCATTTTCCGACTGTCTCAAACAACTCCACAGCAAAGCCAGTGCATTTAGATAAATGGACAACCTTGACCAACAAAGTACTTTCTCCAGAGAACAGTACACAAGGAGGAACTGCGCAGGCTCCCTCATACTGCTCTGGCCAGAGCGCTTCAACTATCACCTGAGGTGACACATGCTGCTTCCAGGTTTAGTCTGCCCTTGCCCTTTGCTGAAACTTGTTAACAAGCGCACTTTACCATCTGTGGCAGTGCACCATGAAGCTACAAGATCTGGACTGAAGCTTAATGTATTGCACAATTACCACTAAGCAACCACAAGACAGGAATAATCATCAGTCACTTCCACCTGGGACTGAGCTTTAACCAAAGCAATCTAATTGAAAGGCTTTACACTCTCTTTTATCAATCTTTTGTCTCAGTCAAACAAAACAAAACATCTTCTAAAAGGAGTCTAAACAAAATAAAAAACTTCTTAGTGCAAATAGTTGTTTTTAATGGTAAGATAATAGTTTTGAAATCAAACGATCTGCTCACAATTTTTTTATTTTATTTTTTTCTTTACTTCTTATAACTCTTGCTCTAAAAACATGATTTGTTTCTTCGTATAGACTAATTAGCATTAAGGAATGTTAGCACTGCAAAAAACTTATTTCACTCCTCAGGTAAAATGCTACAAACAGCTTAATCAGCAAGAAAAAAAAGTGAAAATACACTAAAAGTTACTTGAAAAGTGCACTAACACAGCCAATTTTAAGGAGCATAAAGAAAACACTTAAAATCTTAAGCAAAATGCTTGCAAAAGATAACTGTTAGGACCACGGATATGTCTAAAAATACAACGCCCTGAAGAAGCGTGGTGCATTGACCTTGGCCAGCTGTCAGACCTCCACCAGCTGCTCTCTTGCTCTCCCTCCTCAAGAGGACAGGCACAGAAAATAAGATGGAAACGCTGATGGGTCAAGGTGAATACAGAAAGATTGCCTAACATTTACCATTATGGGCAAAACGGACTTGGTCTTGGGGAAAATGCATGTAATTTATTGACAATTAAAACAGAACCATAGAATAATTACACCTCAATGTAAGATACAGAAAAAACTCCACTATGTTCTTTCTTCCTACAGGACCTACAGCAATTCAGGAAGCGTCAGTCTTTCCTTCTCATAGAAACTGGCAGAATGATGAGAAGAAAGGAAGATACGGTAAGAAGCAAAGAGGGATACCTGAAAAAAGGCAAAAATTGAATTGGCACGCCATCTGCTTCCCGTAATCTTTTCAAACTCTTCAAAAGAAGATCTTTGAACATGAGAAATTTTAAGGATGTGTGCTGCCAAGCACTACTCTCAAGGCATGTATTAATGGGTACCTATTCTGCTGAGCTTTTTGGGCTGGAAGTCAG